>JANHGB010044845.1:27120-37507 GCA_026283785.1 Coracopsis vasa
GCCCTATTATGAATAGAGCTCCAGATTCTTGGTCTCGTGGTTGGATTGCCACACTTTGTGGAGCTCAGAGTTTTTATTCAATCTTAACTTTTTGGTGATTCAGTCTTTTATGTTGTAATAGTTGTGTTGGGGGATGATTCCATGCTCTCGGCCACTGCCACATGTTGCAGACCACTTATGTTTAAGGGGTTTATTACTGTAATAAGTGCAAAATGAACCAGTAACAGAGTTTCTAAATAGAGGCATGAACCTGAACTGTCTTGGAGAGCTGTGTGTCATGCAGAGCTGCTGAAAATGGTTGTCCAGAGAGGTTCCCACGCAACATAAAAGCTGCTCCTTCCCCCTTTTATCCCCATTCCTGCTGCATGACAGGGGCATCCTTGTGCACACAGTCCCCCTGCCAGAGCACTTCGCTGGGGCCAAAGGCAGCTAGGAATAAAGCCCATTGCAATTAAGGGCAGGCTGATAATTGCATTGTTGGGAGCCAGTCTGGCACAAGAATCTCCTGAGATCAAAGGACTTCAAAGGTGGTTTGAGATGACTGCTGCAGCAGATGCTTTTTGGCTGTGGCTGAGGATTTTAACCATGGTTTAATCCAGGGAGGCTTTTGTTCGTGTTAAACTGTGGGGAAGAAAAGTGTGAGTGCTATGGACAGGTCACACTGCTATGAAATGCATTGGCAGTTGGGTCAGAGGAAGTGGAGCTCTGTTCTACGTGTCCAGGGGAAATTCAGGTTGGATATAAGGAAGAAATTCTTCCCTGTGAGGGTGGTGAGGTGTTGGCAGAGAGACGCTGTGGCTGCCCCATCCCTGGCAGTGTTCAAGGCCA
This sequence comes from Coracopsis vasa, assembly GCA_026283785.1. Lineage (NCBI taxonomy): Eukaryota > Metazoa > Chordata > Aves > Psittaciformes > Psittacidae > Coracopsis > Coracopsis vasa. The sequence continues at coordinate 27,949 of JANHGB010044845.1, forward strand.
GCTTGGACGGGGCTTGGAGCAACCTGGCCTAGTGGAACATGTCCCTGCGTGTGGGCATAGAACTTGAGGAGCTTTAAGGTCCTTCCCAACCCAAACCATTCCATGAGTCTGTGATTCCTGCCATTTTTAAGTGAATTGGTTCCCACAACAGCGCTTCGCTGTGCGTGGCCACAACTGCTGCCCTCTTCCCATCGGGAATCTGGAAGGATGTTGCTCCGGAGCTCTCCTTCCAGAAGGTGACGGAGTGTTTCTTTGTTCTCTCCTCCCCAGGCATTAAACCATTTCAGTGTGACCGCTGTGGGAAAAAGTTCACCCGCGCTTACTCGCTCAAGATGCATCGCCTGAAGCACGAAGGTAAACGCTGTTTCCGGTGCCAGATATGTAGTGCCACTTTCACTTCCTTCGGGGAATATAAACACCACATGCGGGTTTCCCGGCACATTATCCGCAAGCCTCGGATTTACGAGTGCAAAACATGTGGCGCCATGTTCACCAACTCTGGGAATTTAATCGTTCACCTGAGGAGCTTGAACCATGAAGCGTCAGAGCTAGCAAACTACTTCCAGAGCAGGTGAGGTGCACAGCAAAAACCTACCAGGGAAACGTGCTTTTCTCTTCTTTTCCTAAATCATCTTTTCCTGCTTGCAGGGCAGCCTGCTGTGCCTCTCCTCAGGCTGCCACCAAAAGCATTCTTGAGCCACTATCTGTTGTATCTCCTGTCTTACAGCATCCGAGCTATGTAGGAGGGCACTGAAGGATGCGCAGGCTGCTTCTGGGTTACTTCATTTCTCTTTTCAGTAGTATCTCTGGACAGGCTGATGGTGTTCAACCAGAGTGTTATGTACTGGAGTATCTGTGGAGTCCAGTGAATGATTTGCTACTCAAAACCTGGTCACTTACATAGGGAATAGACTTACTACTGTATTTTAAGCACTTGCTGATGTGGAAAGGTTGCATGACTCCATGCCTTCTCTCTTTTCATTTTCTAGGTAACCTGTTACTAAATGATTAGACAAACAGGGTCTGAAATAGTAAAGGCCAGTTGTGCATTTCTTGCTTAGCAGGGCACAAAAGACTTGGCCTGACTCCCAAATGCACTTCACTAAAGGGTTCTGAGGTTCAGCCGAGCACTGTGTTCCCATATCGAAATAAATGTTTATAACTGTTGGAATTTGAGATAGGAAAACACAAAAGTGGGTGAGGGAACTTGGAGAAAGATGGATTCTGCAGCTATTAAACCTATAGAGAGAGTGCAGCTTGGTGCCAGTCTTGAGCAGAGCAAGACAAATGTAACTGTCACAGCATCTGCAGCACCATCCCTCGTGGTTTCTAAACACGATGCTTTTCCCCCTACAAAACACTACAGCATTTTGTTCTGTTTGGTTATGTCAGCAGTGATGTAACAGGAGAAAAATGGCAAAACAAAGCAGGAAAGCCAGGCAGTGTTTTTCCAACAGAAGATTGCTTAAAAGTACAAGTGCTTCGGATCTGGGGCTTTACGCAGTTCTTGTTCTTAGCACTTGTGCTGAAACTGGAGCCATGGTTGTGGAAAGCACTTGATTGTTGTCATCAAATGCAAGTCAGATTAAAGAATGTGATTTTAGGGCCTGTAGGCCCTTTAGTTTGAGGCTTAGAGTATCATGAGTTGGGATTTGAAGCTGCTGTCATTTAAGAACAGGGCTGCTTTTAGATGGTTTAGTACAAGGAGGGCCCAAAGCAAACATGCATGTATGTAATACATATATACTTGCCTCAAGTGCAAACTCACATGTCTGGTGCTGACATGTGAAAATATTACTGGGAGTCTGATAGATTTTCTTTGGGTGCATCCATAGGAAGAGTATGTTCCAGAAGTGATGTCCAGAAAGGGCTGGAATGGGAAGTAAGTGCATGTGATATGAGTCAAGAGCACAAAGCACCACTGTAGCTGGCAGAACCCTCCCCTTCTGCTTGTCCACTGTGAGGGGAGTGCTGCTCTTTCTGGGGTGGATCTTATCTCAAAGGCCACATCTTTGCCAGTGCTGAACTCAGTTTTGTTTCTACTTTGAAAAGCTGAGTGCTCCCTTTTCTCCAAGGAGGTTTTCAGTGCCAGATGATGCTCCAGACATTAACTTTCATTCTCAGCAAGGTGATACAATCTAAATAAGAAGAGGTTGCTGTGTAGGAAATATGGATGCAAAGTAGATGCCTTTGAATACATTCTGTGTGTGTTTAAATGGGGAACCAGGGTATAGTGTTTAGTGAAGTATGTCACTGTGATGATCCTGGGGCAATGTGAAATGAATATCCTTGTTCTCTGTGCAATGCTTTGTGTAGTTTGTGTGATATAAACTGCTACCGCTGATGTTTGTGTGAGAAATGACATTTCTCTTCTGTCCTTTGCCCCTCTTCTAGTGACTTCCTAGTACCGGACTACTTAAACCAGGAACAAGAAGAGACCCTCGGGCAGTATGAGCTAGGGGAGCATGGCTTTGAAAGCAACTCTTCTGTCCAAATGCCTGTCATTTCACAGGTGTCATCAACTCAGAATTGTGAAAGCACTTTCCCCTTGGGGTCTCTGGGTGGGTTGGCAGAGAAGGAAGAAGATGTGCCAGAGCAGCCAAAGACTAACGCCACTGCTGAGGCAGCCGCAGGTGACCCTCCGAAACAGGAGCTGTCATCCATTACTATTGAATAAGTCATGGTTTGGTTTCATTTTTGTTCTTTGGAAAGTGCCTGTGTTTGGTCCTGTACATTTTAATTTAATTTTTTTTTTAAGAGAAGTGGGGAGATTTTCCCTTTTTCCTTTGTAAGCTACGCTTTAAACCGAAAACTGCACCAGATGTTACGGTCTTTGTCATGACTGAATGCTCACTTCTGTGAAAATACTTAAGACTGATTGCACAAAAAAAGATCCTGTCAGAACACCATGGAAGCTGTGAGACACCTCTAAAGAAGAACAACTGATTCAGATCACTTATAACTATTTCTTCTTCCACAGTTAGAGCAGCTCATTGCGTTTCTCTTGCTTCTGCAGACCTCTGGTGAAGGGAAAGGAATCGGAGGAAACCTTTCTAAAATGACAAGCATTGAGAAGCATTCCTGAACGGTTTTAACTAGCTTTGAGTGGATGCTTTAATCTCCTGCATAAAAAATGACACTTCTTAGCTCTGTGCCTGCTGTTTTTCAAAGCACTTACTGTAACCCATCTCTTGGAAGCAGTAAGCGTTTTGGAAACTCACAGCCACGCACATTGTCCCTTTTCCATCTCAAATGAATCAGTTTTGACAAACCCAATGATGTCATGCCAGGTATTCCTCCTTCTGATATCCCAGTCCTTTTAGCAACTGCTTGATCAAACCACATTTGCCCATCTAAGGTTAGGCATGGAAATAATGCGATCAGGGAAAAGCCTAATGGTGAGGAATGGATTGAGGCTAGAAAAATACATATCCATGCAAGCCTGACAAGTATCTCCTGACTGTATGTCTCTGCACAAGGGGAACCACATGTGAAAATGAAGGTTTTCCCAGTAAGTTCTTCAAAATCATGGCCAGATTGTCCTCAGGAAGAACATTCCTTCATGAGGAAGTGAAGTTCTGGTCGCTTCCCCCTGTCCTTTTGACTGGTCTAACTAGAGGGAGTTTACAGATGGGAAGAAATGAGCTGTCTTGTGCATTATTGCACATTTTCTGTTTATCCATATGCATGTATAGCTTCTGAGAGGTTTATCAGGCTTGTTTTGGACAAAACAAGCAGTGTATTCTCTTTAGAGGCCAACTTTCTAACCCAACAGGGGGTTGTTTACAAAAAGCCTATAGAGCAATGATGAACTGTTCCTGTTTCCAAGCGTTTGAAATCCTTGCCAAGTGGGTTTATTACAGGCCGTGACTCCAGCTCCGCACCCAGCTCAAGTAAGCAATAAATGGAAAGATTTGCAATTTCAGTTTTTCCATAGGTAGAAAAAGCTGCAAATTTAGGCTGGGGGCTTTTCAGAGCAGGGAGGTTTGCTTTGGTGGGCTCTAGAACTGCTTTGAAAGCAAAATGCAAGAGGAGGTTGATGATTTTCCTTACTGCTTCTGAAGTGAACTCAGTGTTGGATGCCAAAATGCCTACCACTATCTCAGTATTCCAAAGGCATGACATACTCCCTTAGTTTTGAATCTTGTGTTCTCTCTGGATTTGGTTTGCACCGACATGAGGAGGAAATGAAAGCAATGGAGAAAGGTTGCCCCTGACAAAACAGAAGGCACAAAAATCATGTTATATTGCAAGATAGATTCGTATTCTGTTAGCTTAGGCAGCTCTGATACTCTGTGGCTCCGAGTTGGTTCTACTAATAGCCAACTTGGGTAAGGAAAAAGGTTTATTGCCCTTTGGAAAGAGCTTAAAGGGTTTCAGTGACTTCAGCAATTTTCCTCTGCTGTGTTTTAGGTGAAACCCACACATTTTAGTTAAATAGAGCAAAAACGGTTGGGTTTTAAGTCCTTTCCAAGTTACTGGAATGAAGTTTATGCACCGAAGGGTGTTTTAGGAACATGCTGCAAAGTTCTCTGCTACAATTCAGTTGTGTGTGTCTACCTTTGTAAGTCTTCTTAAAAGGGCTTGAAGGAGAAACTCTCTTTTGGGGATGCTGTACTGTGTCTGTTGATGGGATGAATTAAAGACCAGTTCTCTTCTTCCACTCCCTATTCCTGTCATTGAGAAACCAATGCCTTTTGCTGACTTTTATCCTGAATTATAGGGCTATGACACTGAACTCAAATGCATCATTTCTTTTTGTCTGATAAGTGTTACTCCACTTTGCAGGTCTATAAGAATCCTTTATGATTCCTCTGGTAAAAAGTACTTCACACACAAATGCATTTCCAGCCTGCACAGAGGCCAGAATCAAAGGTGGACATCATCTTCTGTCAGAATCTGGTAATTTCACCCTTTAGGTGCTTTGCTCAACAGGGTGAGGAGTTGCACAAATACAGCATGGACATATCTGGATTAAACTTTTGTATCAGAAGGCAAACTGCTTTCCCAATACCAAAGAGGAGGGAAGGGGGGGAAGACTTTGTAGCTCTAACATGTTCTTCCTTGGAAAGAAAAGTATCATTAACTGCTACCACGTTGGTACAAGGCAAGCCATGGGTTTCATTGTTCGTTGCTCTGAGTTATCATAGGATCCCAGAGTGGTTTGATCTGGAAGAGACCTTAAAGCTCATCGAGTTCCAGCCCCTGCCACGGGCAGGGACAGCTTCCACTAGAGCAGGCTGTTCCAAGCCCCTGTGTCCAACCTGGCATTATCTTTTCAACCCTGTAGTCTCAGTGTAACATCTTAATTCTCACTTTTCAATCTGATTCAACTGCAGGAACAAGAGAGTTTATTTGGTTTACTTGGTTTAGGCTTGGGTTCACTTGTTCGTATTCCTGTTTGTAATTGTTTCTTGTTAACAGCTCTTTTCTCCATTGAAGTAACCACACATGAAATACAAATATTACTTTATTTCTCCTCCCTAACTTGTTGGAAGTGCTCAGTTCTTTGAAATGCTGGTGTTCTTCACAGGAGAGATGTAAGACATAGGACCTCTTAAACCAGTCCGTTTCTAATATGCTTAGATTCCAAATTGGGCGAGATGGAGATCTCACTAAGCTGGAAGAAACTTGCCTTAAACTACACTTGGGATTAAACCTAAAGCATAAATTTCTTTCAGTCCATTATCAGAGGGGGTTGAACTCTGGACTGCATTTCCTTCTTTTCTCTCCTTCCTTTTTCTTCTTTCCCTTTTGTTCTTTCTCTTATTTTCTGTTTATTTTTTCTGGGTTTTTTTCCCCTTATTTTCTTCCCCATCAAAAAAAAAACCCTAACCATTGTTTGATATGCATTTATATTCCTGCTTGACAGGGATCACAGAATGCCACAAGAGTTGAACTGAAAGGGACTTGGAGGTGATCTTCAATCACTGCACTCCAAACAGAGTCAGCACAAGAGGTTGCTCAGTCCAGGCAGATAAATACCAGCCAAGGTGGGCTCTCCCCAGCTTCTCTGGGGAGCCTGTTCCTGTGTCCAGCCACCCTCACCCTAAGAAGGGGTCAGTATCTTTAGGTGGCAGTACTTGTATTGCAGTCTGTGCCCACTGAGAAAGGTCTGGCTCCATCTTTGTCCCTTCCCATCTACTGGTTTTGAACTTTGCTAAGATCCCCCTGAGCCTTCTCCAGACAAACCAGATCACTCTCAGCCTCTATCCTTCCAATCCCTTCATCTTCTTTAAGTTACAAGTGGTTTAGTTCCAGATAGCTCCACATATGACCTGCTGCAGCCATTTCTTTGTCATTGAGTAGTCTCCAAATCCATCCCCAAAGTGATTTCTGTGCTGCTTTTGCGTGTCCTTCTCCCACATGGCACCAGTCTTTGCACTCGGTAGCAAACCCTTTCCTTCCCTGTTCATTTTGCAAGCAGAGTGCCTTCACTACCACAGAACTAGCAAGGTTCTGCCCTATGCCAGGGACCCGGATCCTCGGAGTCTGTGCAGGGTCTTTACTCCTTGTGTATCATGTAGAGCAGTACATCTGATGGGAACAACGGGAAAGGAAGGGATAGGCTTTGCTCCTGATTTAATGTGGTGTTTTGGGAGAGGGGGAAAACTCAGAAGCTTTTTATTTCCCCACAAAGAGTGGAAGAAAAAGAAGCAACGTTTTAACTGTGCGAGAGGTTTGGCTGAGTTGTGAGGGTTTGGTTTGGTTTTCCATGCAGAGACTGGAAATCCATGGGGACACCTACACTTGTAGCCACTGAAGCTCCTGGTCAGAACTGCTTTTGTCACTGTTAACACTGCGTTAAACAAGATGTGTGTTGGAGTTTGAGTTCAGTTGTCAGGCTCGCAGATACTATGGTCAAGTCTCTCATAGTGAGAGATTAGTAAACTAAGTTATGGGAAATGGTTCTGGGTTCACATGTATCTTGAGTCTAAAAGGTGTGAATTTAGGCTTTTTAAAAGAAGTAATAGCTGCCAATGCAGTCAAATATATTTTGTAAGACTATGATCCCTATATGTCCCTTCTGGGATAAAAATGTTACTGTTTTTAAGCTATGGTTTCAAGTTTTTATATGAGGGCTTCAGTCATTTCTTGGTTGCTGGCTTTCCCCTCCAGCCCCAGGACATAAGAGCACTGAGACTATTACTGGTCTCTCTCTGAGAGGAACCAGGAAGCATTTTATATGCAAATAGAAGGGGAGCTTTGTGCACCCTGCAGGGATGGAGAAACTGGGGCTGTAGGAGCGCCCGTTGCTCCTGCGTCCATTGCAACTTCCACACCATCAGAATATGAGAAAATAGCTAATGTTCATTCAGATCCATTCAGTTGGAGTTTTGCTTACGAGGTGAAACCCAGTTTTGGAGGGTTCTCATCTCCAGTTATGGACATAATAAATTCCATAGCATCTCGATGGCAGATAAGAGGGTTCAAGGCCGGACGGAACCTCAGCCCCATTAGAGGTCCCTAAGAAATGGAGTCAGTTCCAAGTATTGGAGGAAACGTACCATAAAAGAACCAAATGTGAATTACTTTAATGCAACAGTGCTACTGCTCTGGGTTTTTGTTAACTCAACGTGTGCTATCACAGTAATTCAGTGTCCCACAGGTCTCAACTACAACCCTGATTGCACTAACAACAAAACAAAGCCGACTGAGCTCCTGGTGCTGTGTGGCAACTGTTACCTACAGTCTTCCTGAGGGTTGTTGAAGTCCCCAGAGGAGTGATGTTGTTTCACCATTCCTTTAGCTGATGCATGCTTTTGATATCCTGACCTATAGCCCTGGCTACACCAAGTCCTTGGACAGCTTCTTTGCCCTGTTCCCGCAGTGCCTTCACTTTAAGGTGCTGCCCTATGGTGAAACCCCTAAGAGGGAAAAGAGGGAAAACAAAAACAAATGTGAATTAAATTATTGTTGGGCTTCTTTGTGCATTTTAGTACCAGTGAAACCCCCTTTAACTTGTGCCAGTCTCCAGTCACCAGCCGTATATCCAGTTGTCATCTCATCCCCAGTACAGCTTCTCTTGTTGATGCTGGCCACAGCTAGATTACTTGGCATGTTTATTGACTTCCCCGAGTTGGGTTTTTTTGGGTTTGGTTTTGTTTTTTAATGTATACGATGTTTAAATACACTTCACATTTTATAGACTCCTATCTGGCTATTAGTATTTTTCAGGAACCATAGTTCTTGGTGGCTATATCTATTTTTGTGACTTCTTTTGTAAACCAAGTGCCGTTTCAACGTTACAATCATTTTTAGAGTTCTTGTAACCAATGTGAATATCATGGGTTTTCCAATCTGTTCTGAGCCTGTAGTGTTTGCTTTGTGATCATCTGTGTAATGTATATATTCTGTATAGTTACATTGTATTGAAATACTAGCTTGTTTGATATAAGAAAAGTATGTATTGGGTACCTTTTTGCTAGCCTGGTTGTTTAATCTTTAAAAAAAAAATGGTCTAAAATACAAAAAAAAAGCCAAACTGGTCCCATTATAGGTCAAAATTAAGGGGGGAGAAAAACTAGTTTTGAGTGTCTTTGGATAGAAACATGAAGCTAAGATTTTTCATTAAAATATTAATGTTTTATGGAGTATATCTTTGCTTTGTGTCGTTATTTAACTGCAGAGGTTGGCTCGAAGCACAAAAGACCTTGTGGGAGAAGGTGCAGGTCGGGTGCTAGAGCTACGTTCTCTTACAGCTTTTGCTTGTGATTAGTCTTAAAAGGGAGGAGAATGAGGAGGACTCACTGATGCTGAAGCTGTCATTGGGGAGGAAGGTGACTTAAACCAAGAGAAGCATTAAGAATGATTGGAGAAGTGACGTGAGTAAGGAGTATTATGGATAAAGTCCACATTTCTGTTTGATATTCCATGGTATATCACATTTCCTTTTGTTAATGTTCTCTTTTAGGCAACAGCCATCTTTTAGTGATGGAAAGCCAGCCAAGAATGAGCCAGATCACATTAGTCAGAGCAGAAGATGGTTAATAAGGACAGTAGTCATCGCGATCGCAGCTGTGAGCTTCAGAATAGGCACAAAGCAGCCTAGATCATGGGACTTAAACCACACCTCTGGTGTTTCTGGTGACCCTTGCAGTTGATTTGCCTTCTCCACACCCACCTGTGTGTCCGAGCTGGAATGCTGTTGGCATCAACACGTAGCTAGGGCACAGGTAGGAAAATGGGAGGTTAGTAACTGCTTGGCTAAAATGATGGTAACTTTGCCCAGTGGCCTGTATGGGTAACCAGCAGGCTGGCTGATGGATATGCTCCAGTAATAGAATCATAGAATGGTTTGGGTTGGAAAGGATGATCCAGTTCCAACCCCCTGCCATGGACAGGGACACCTCACACTAGACCATGTCACCCAAGGCTCTGTCCAACCTGATCTTGAGCACTGCCAGGGATGGGGTATTCACTGCTTCTTTGGGCAGCCTGTTCCAGTGCCTCAGCACCCTCACAGTAAAGAACTTCTTCCTTCTGTCTAGTCTGACATCTGACAAAGGAATGAACATGAAAAGGGAAGAGCATTCCATGGTGCAGAGTAAGTGGCCAC
>JANHGB010044846.1:15789-25973 GCA_026283785.1 Coracopsis vasa
CCATTAGCCCTGCTTGATGCATTTTAAGAGGGAAATAAAAGGCCATTGTAATTCCCTCACTCTTCAATGCTCTATTACCCTGCCAGAGACATACAGTAAAGACTGATAGGCAGCAAGGGGGAGGCTGATACAGCCCTTATACACATCGCAAGCGGCTTTCAACTGTTCCTGCAACTCTTCCTGTCTTGTGGGGTTTCTCTATCGTTCCCTCCTTTGTCTCTCACTAATGGCATCATCTCAGATTTAACAGCTGCTTTCAGAGCAAGAGGGGGTCTGTACTGATACTGACCAGAAGACAGAAAGGTTTCTGGCTAATGAAAACAGCATCTTGTGCATTCCTGGAAAAAGCACATTCCTCCTGCCTGGCATCTGTCTGTTAGGATGAGGAGAAAAAGCAATTGGCACAGGTTGCCTGGTAGAAAATACATGCATACATACATACATATATATGTATATATGTATGTATATTGCAATGCACTTTTGGATTAGTGAGATCTTTCCTCCCTGCCCTGGGAATACCAGTATCGCTGGTCAGTGCTTTGCTTTGAGAAACACTGACCTACAGATACAGCATCTGTGGCTCCTCCTCAGTCACTGACTAGACTCCACACCCACAGCTTTCGCTATCTCCTCCTAACTGATGGTAAAACAGCCATGAAAACCAGCACAGTTCTGGTGACATCTCTGAGTTCATGCTGGTTTAAAGAGAGAGGCTCTGCGCCAGGGTCTGTACCACCTTGTAATGCTGGGGACTTTCCATCATCTCAGGGGACCAAGGGTAGAGAGGCTGATGCCTTGCAGCCCACTGGGTTTGCAAAGCTCCTTTTTGGGCACCTTTTGGGATGCATTGGAGTGGGGCTGTGATTTGTCCAAATGCCCTTATTCGAATCTGCCTTGTGTGTTCAGAAGCTGCTTTATTTCTGAGGAACTTTGCATACAAAATAAACCACTAAAAAACTTAAGAAAGACTTACGAAGTTGTAAGGAGCTACTTTGGTTGATAGAGGGAAAGCAATATGTGCTTAGGATGTCCTAGGGCAAAGAAAATCCCTCCAGGTAACAGGAATTTTAAAACAGAAAAAGTGATGGTCAGGCACGATGTGAAGTTCTCAAGAAGGACATGCAGGGACTACCTTGAGACTTGTGGGCTATGAAACAAGCTCAATACAGAAGAGTCTCAGACTGAAAAATTATCCAAGGCTGAAATGTTAAGATGTGAGTAATTGGCTTATTTGGGATGCTGGGCAATATTTGCATTACAGATGAGACAGATCACATGTACTGTTTAGGTGTCTTACCTGTCCTGAATGGTTTTGCGATGCCCTCTGTGGCAGGATCAGCTGCCTGAAAGAGAAGCAAAGAAGGGATGGTTATTCCATGAGTTACATCCATCTTCAAACGCTTTAAAAGTGGATTGTAATAGTTTCTATTGCACGCCATTAAGGCAATACAGACCCAATGTGCAGGGAGCCAGTGCCAGCTGCTACAGAGCTTATGGCTCCTATAAAGCCTCACAGGTTGAGTGAAGGATTGCTAATGGAGCAAACAGCTCTGTGAAGCTCTCCGATGATCCTCCGAAGATCATCCTCAGGTGTACCTCATTACAGCCCTTTTATTCTAATGTAGAATATCTACATTTCTAACAGAGAAAGCAATACTGTCAGTGCAGTAAGAAATGTGTGTGGGCTTTTGAAACCCTGAAAACCTCACTCTGTGGCTTGCAAAGCTTGGAGAGAGCGGGACAGAATGGGAACTGTTATCCTAGAAAGCCAATATCTGCCTCTGGGAAGCCAGTAGCTGGATGAAAGTAAAAGATGTAGAGCCCAAGGTGGGACAGTGATGGTGGTGTCCTGCTTCACCTCCCCCCTGCTTCTTGCTGGGATGCAAACCCAATGTTCAGAATGAGCAGTTGTCCTCAGTCAGCATGGCCTGAGAATATCTCAGGAAACAAGCTCCAAGTGAGAAATATGGTAGGCTTCATCTGTGGTCTTGCTTCTACTTCATCACATCTCTCTGCCATCCAAGTGTGCAACCCTAAAACATGTGCTTGCTTGCGTATTACCACCACACAAGTGAAGTCACTGACAGCTTGTAAACATCCAGCAATGCCCTCAAGGAGCAAAGAAGTTCTTCCAACAGGAAGAAAAGATACTCAGGAAAGATACTGAGAGTGCCTCAGTGCTTGAAACTCTGTCGTATTCCTTCACTCCCTCACACAGGCAATCCCACGGTGATTTCAGTATCAGGGAGAGGTTTTTCCTCAGGCTAGCCTAAACCAGCTCCTCTTATCTGGATACCAATTACCTGGGCTAGTTGTGCAATCTAATGGGGCCAGGCCTTATTTAGCATGGAATCATAGAATCATAGAATCATATGATATCTGGAGTTGGAAGGGACCCTGAAGGATCATCGAGTCCAACTTTCTGCTCCTCACAGCACTACCTAAAATTAAACTAAATGACTAAAAACATTGTACAGATGTTCCCTGAGCTCTGACAAGCTTGGTGCTGTGAGCACTTTCCTGGGAAGCCTGTTTCAGTGACTGAACAGATGCCCAATTTGGGAAGGTGGTATCAGATTTAGCAGAACATTAGTATCTCCTTAGAGAAATGAGGCACACCATGTACGTGGTGGGGGACAACTTCATAGTGGTTCATAAGCACTATTTCTGTGTGTAAATAGGATAACACACGGAGAAGGAAGATGGTTGGACAGTGAGAGAAGTCAGATTGTGTATATTTGTGGTATTTAATGTTCTAGCCGTCAGTATTTAAGAATACTTTTAATTAGACATTGGCCTAATGTGGCCATGTTTTCAACCATGGCTGAAGTGTCAAGCTGCATCTGCTTCCAGCAAAGCAGCTTTATCTTTCGGTCTAATACCAAAATGCTGTGTCCTGCAGACAGATGGCATAGGTGCTTCATGATATGGGTATATGTAATACATGATTTGTTCATTTTCTCTCCCCACACCCATGTATGACAGGGGAGAAGTTATTTGTTGAGACAATAATTCTCCAGGTTATCTTCCTAAACTGTGCGGGAAGGCCTTTGGGTTAGAAGAATAGGAGCCTAAAGCTGTAGTTTGGAAAACTAGGCATTTCCAAGCTTTTTGGTCCTTTACATGCCATTCTCCCTTGCAAACTCTTATGGATCCTATGCACACATATCATCAAATGTGAGACTGAGAACAGACTCTACTGAAAATGCTCCCAAGGAGCATCTCAGCTCCTGTCTTGGACTCTTGCGCTGGGACATCCCTCTCACATGCACTCAGGGTGAAGGAAAGCCTTGCTTCTCAATGCTATGTATGAGCATGTCTGCCCTCTGCAGAGAGCTAAAGGCATTTCTGCATGGAGATGCTCTGTCCCCAAGTAGATAATGCTAAATGAAAGCAGGCAGCAGAGAAGTGTTTGGTAAACTGATTGAACCATTACCATCAATGAGGTGTTCATCTTGCACCTCCCTTGGAGGTGGCCTGCAGGACAAGGCTGATGGCTCGCAGCTTGCTTTGGAGTCAGGACAACAGAAATGAACTAATATATTGTGTTCTCACCTGAGAAGTCTCCCAGTGGGTGGAAACAGCAGGTACTAATGCAATTTATTTTAGTGACAATCGAATAGATATTCAAATAGAGCTTTACAGGTTGCTTTGAAATATTACTGGCACTACTTCTTCCTTTTCTGACAGCAAAAATATTGCATGTAATGCTGTGACTTGGAATGCAAAGTGCACGCAGCAAGAGCCCAGAGAAATTCAATTCTACAGTGCCAGCTCAGGCAGAATGCATGACAATGAATTTCACCCTGTCTGGAGTGAGCTGGGTGCTGCTGCTGAAGGATCTCAGTCTTTTCTCAGCAAGTAGCATAGTTTGAGTTTGCTTCGTTAGAGAAAATGATAATCAGGTACCAGTGAAAGTTCTTTCTTTCTTCTTTTGCCTTATTTTACAAGAACTTTTCCCAGGCTGAGCCAGGTTGGTGCTGCTAAAGGGACATGTCCTATGTTAGAACCCTGAATAGTCGTTTAACCATTTAACATACCAGAGTATGTATCTGCTTCTAGAAAGCCCAAGAAAACACACCTCCAAATCACAGCCCTCTAAAACTGGCCTGGGGTCAGCTGAACAAGGTCCAGGGCTCTCCCAAGAACATGTCCACTCAGCAGCTCTGTGGGAACAAGGTTTTTGGGCTGCTGCCCTCAAAGGAAGTTTTGCCACTTGAAGAAGAGCCTCAAGGGTCTCCTGTGTCTCTGCTCAGCCTCCAACCATCATTACACACCTCTGGCTGAGGGGGAAGGCAGGAGGTGGCACTTCAGGTGGTTGTTCAAGAAGCAAAGGTAGAAACTTAACATTGAAAATGCCAGAAAGTGGAGCACCGTCCCCGCAGCTGATCTCATAACGAGTATCACATCACAGGAGGATGGAGCCAGTAGGTGGTTGTTATGTTTTCCCAAGGAACAAGGGATGGGACAAGAGGAAACGGCCTCAAGCTGCACCAGGGCAGGTTTAGATGGAGCTGAGGAACAAGTCCTTCCCCAAAGGGTGCTCTGGCATTGGAATAGGCTGCCCAGGACAGTGCTGGAGTCGCCGTCCCTGCAAGTGTTCACACACAGTGGAGATGAGACATTCAGTGACATGGGTTAGCGGTGGCCTTGACAGTGCTGGGGAGCAGTTTGACTTGATGGTGTTAAAGGTCTTTTCCAACCTCACTGACTCTATGAAACAGAGCCCTGTGTGAAACTCAGTTTTTCCAGTCCTGACAAACCCTATTAAAGGCACTCCTCCATGCAGCAGGTGACTGTCACTGTACACAACAGCTACAGCAAGCGTTGGAACAACGCATTTCCTTATCTAAAATGCCTCAGTGGTTTTCCTGTGGTGTTCAGCGAGTGGAAATCTGCTTTCAGGGCAATAGTTGGTGTTTGGGGTTTTTACCTTTTCCTTCTTGTCAGGGTTGCCCGCCAGAGGGGGCCAATAGGCACCGAGTGGGGCAGTGCGTGACAAGGTTACCTTTAAGCAGACATAAATCACTGTTAGCGTTGTTATCATGCTGGTGCTATAGGTTGTATCGTGCTAGGTGCTGTAGGAGCAATTTGTGGTTACAACAGTCCCACTGCTAAAAGGATTTGACATTTTTAACCCCAGCAGCCTTGAAAGCTAGATCAGCAAATAGAAGTAACTGCACTGGCTCTTGGCATTTGCCACGCTGGTGCCTTAACGGAGCTGAAAAGATTTGCCCATTCAGTTTGGAGGTTAAAAATATGAAGTCTACAAGATCCAGAGCAGTGATGGGCTGTCCCAGATTACAGACTTTAGACATTCACACAGAATTTGTCCATAGAGGAAGATGGCCTAAGTGTCTGATACAGCATTCCTTGCAGTACAGTGTTAGATTTGCTGAGGTCTCTGTGTCTTAAAATGGCATTTGTCTAGCCCTTTCTGTTCCATACTTATTCACTGATTTTGCATATATCCCTTTATATATGCAAACATCTATATAGGTGTATATGTATAAATACATAATGTGTATATATAAATACATGTATATGTATTTACACATACATAGATGTGTATATATTCATACATAGATGCGTATATATACCTATATCCAGCAGCAGTGAAATGCGGCAGGCAGAAGGGTGGACGTATTAGCATTCTCATAACAGTGTTAAGAAAACAAATGAAGGCTACTGACCACCATAGAGCAGCTATTCTAGCTATTCTAGTCACTTGTGAAAGTTCTAGACAAATGAATGGCCTGAGGCCAAGGATTTCTGCAGGTGAAAGCTGAAGAAATGGACTGATTTAAGCACTGCACGTAGTTTCAAGAAACATAGTTTAGTTCCCCAAAATGACACTTCCCAGGTCTGACAGCATTGTACTGTGCTACCCTTCTTGAAAACAAGACGTAAAGGAAAGTTCTTGGCGTGTTGGAAAATGGGGGTGTGTTTGTGAGGGTGGTACTGTGCATTTTCAGTGCTGTTCGATTCAGAGAAGCAGCTCTGGAATCATAGTTGCTTTTTTTGTTTTGGTCTTTCATGTTGGATTTCCTTTTATTCTGAGCACCCAGATACTGGATGAGGCCATTACCTTGTTTCTATAAGGTTTAATTTTCCTTTTCTAATGCATCATCCTTCATCTTACACTAGGCAAGTGTAAATCCATCAAAAGGAAGACAAGCAGTGACTTGCATGTACCTGCAGTGGGGTTAGGAGACTGTATGAACTGCTTGCCACCAGAAGCCTCCTCTTAATGCAGTGGTACCTGAGGCATGGGTCACAAGGGCCTGCATTGTTTCTAAGACCCATTAACCCAACACTCCTTTGAGCAGAGGAAAAGTTGCTAGCTCAGCAGAGGGAGGGCATGAAGTTGCCATTATTGCCCCTGTGGTCAAGGACCACTCACATAATCCAGCTGACAACATCTGGAGAGTAAAACAGATCTTCCTAAGAGGCTGATCACACAAAATATTGGTCCTCTCTTTAAGAAGTTACAAAGAAAATTAAGCCAATTGATGATGTTCTAATCCCTACATCAGTAAGACTCAATGTCTACAGGGCTCCAGGTGCAAGAACCACCCAGACTCCATGTCCTGGAGCTGCTGAAGTCAATACTACACAATGCTAAACCCAATCACAGCTGTATTTACCAAAGGAGTTTGTGCCTAGCCCTACACTGACATTGTGACCATGAGCTAAAGTAGTTTTGGAGTAAGCCCTGGAGTTTCTTGAGGAACCTGTCTCACAGAACCAACTGGGTTCTGGAAGTTTAAAACCGGTCATGGATGGAGAATGACTATGCAGCTTCAGAACCTGGGGGGCTTTCAGCTCTCTGAGAGCAAGAACACAAGTTATGCTTTTACTGCCAAATTCCTCTCACAGTGTAAAATTGATGCTTGGTTTTATTTGTGTTCCTCACACACCTCAGCTTCCTGCTTTCTCCTTCAGCCAAACTCATTACCAAAGCAGCTGCAATAATGTCATTACTCTTTTAAATGAAGAGCTTGACTCTTTCAGTAATATTGTTCCTCTGGCAACTATAGTGTAACCGCATTTATCCTGATGGAGAGGTAATTTAACGCTTACTTTCATAATAAGTACAAATGAAAGTCTCATTATATAGGGAAGCTTTGGAAATTCTGTAATTACCCAGCCTGTTATTTTAGAGATCTCCCTTAATGTCCCACTGTTTGTCACTTGAAACCCCCCACGTCTCATTTGCACTGTGCCCAAACTGCTTCTCTTTAGGAAGAACACAGATTTCAGGTAAATGTCTCCTCTCAGGTGCAACAAAGGAATATCAGTCAGGCCTTCATGGTTTCATTTCTGGGTAATGTGCATGCAGAGGCACACAAATTGCACAGAGTTAATTTAGTAAGAGAAAACACTAAGCTGAAAGATCATATTTTGTTTTCTGTGGCCAACTTCCTCCAGCAGCCCCACACTGGTGCTTTTATTCTATGAATAGTTGTGGTACTTTAGCACTTAGATATTTGCAGTAAGATTTCAAAGCCTGTAAAATGCCTAACCTGACATTTCATCCAGGTAAAGCTCATGGCAATGTTCCCGGTAAGATTAGAAACGAGCTTTTTATATTCACAACCACCTGTGCCTCTTCCCTGCCTGTAACTTCTCACTGATTCCTCATTCAACCCCAGGTGCACTTGAGAGCCGTTCTCTTCATTTTAAGAAGGGAAAAATGTCTGTAGGCAGAGGGAACAGCTGTTTTTGTGAGATCTTGTGAGATCTTGCCTCACTTACATCCTCACTCATCCTTGCTATAGCTCTAGTTTTGCATTAAAATTCCCATCCAAGAATGGGACTGACAAAAAAAGAGAGGCAGAAGGGTGCTACTTTGCCCACATTCACTGCTCTGGGTAGCTTAAGAGAGTTCTGCCACACCACAGCATGGTGCATCCACACAGTGTCACACACAGAGATGTCTCTTGTTATATCCATTACTGAAATTCATCAGTATTTCAAAGGAATGCATGTAGACTTTAGAAACCAGACCAGACCATCTCAGAAAGTGGTCATTCTCCAAAGAAGTGAACTGAGACACATGTAAAACGAGGCACTGAGGCACTATACCTTCTCTCCACCTCTTGTCCTAACTAGGCAGGATAGAGGGTGACTTGCATCTCAGACTGAGTTTTCCACTTCCATTTACAGAGGAGGAATTGTGTGCTAGAAATTAATGCTGCCCATGGAGAAAGGTTGAAAGTTCTTTTCTTTCCCTCTTTGTTTCATCTTTCCCTCTCCTAACTCATGTGGGTGCATTTATAAGAGGAGGCAGTGGCTGTTTTTCTGGCCACAGGATAATTTTGGGAAAGCACTAAGGATGAGGGGTGAAAAACAGAAAGGGGGAGAAAGGGAGAGTGAATAAAGTAAGAAATTTCTTACCATCCTCTGAACGACTAAGACCATGATGGTGGCTAATGCAAAGACGAGTAACGCAACAAGGGTAGCGATGATGAAGTACAAACACGTTCTGTTAGTGGCTCCAAGCCTCCTTGAAACGGAGTCTTCCTTCACATGCATGGCTGACTCATGCAAGTCCTTCACCTGAAAAAGTGTTTGCTCTTGTGCCGAGCACATTCTTATATAGCTCTCAGGGTACTGCTCTGTATCTCCTCTTGATCAGGTTCAGGTTCCAGCCCATCTCTTTTCCTGGCAGGATTTTCCCCCTTCATCCTGGCTCATGTGATCTGGAAAAAAACCTTCATCACTCGTAGTACAAAAAGAGGGGGACCTGGGGGCGTGAAGCAGGATGCAGCTGTGAAGAGGGGAAGGAGCCTCATGTTCTTGATCAGGGATTTCGCAGCAGCGTTCTCGGGTGCTGCATCGGAGGTTTCTGATGTCAGAGGGTGAACAGTTCCCCAGATCTGCCATCCCTCGCCCCACCACTGGCTTTCTGTGAAACAGAGAGCTATGCAAATCCTGTTTCATTTTCTACCCAGTGCAGCTACAATTCAGTACACTGAATCACCCTGGAGCTCTGCCTTTCTGTTGCACAGGGTAATCTCTTCTTATTCCCAGCAGCGTCCCAGAGCTGTGATCTCCAGAGCTCTGTGCTCAGAGGTAACCCAGGCTTTGAGTTTGGTGATTGGTGCCTGTGAAGGTCTGGAGATGTTGGGTGGGATTTTCTTTGAGGAATTTCATAGAAGTGTGTCGGGAAGATGTTTCTGAAGTAGGAAGCATGTTCTAGGCAGAGGCATAGGAAGAAAGGGGTCACATCAAAGTGTCTGAAAGCGATGATGTTAGGATATGTCTCCAGAGGGTCTCTGTATTCGCCTTCCTGCTCTGGCTTATTTGCAGCTAGCGAATTAATGTTCATTTCTATCCTGTCCACAAGCCTCTCCTTTGTCCTAGCCTGGGACTATCACCCAGCCACTGGACTTCTCATAGAACTGAAATGAGATTGCTTTAACTGGAAACATTCCTACTTGTTTCCAGTACGGAAGGAGCAGTCATTCCTAACCCTGCATTTTTGATGCGAGATGACTCCTTGCTTTCTGGCCAGTCAAACTTGAAAGGCACTTCTGGTGTTCCTGAAAACTTCCACAGTTAGGTGTGTGTCCTCTTTTGATTCATATCTATGCAAACCAGTTTACTTGTATAACATGATCAAGATGACTCGGAGTATCATTTGTCTCAGCTATTCCTGCTTTGGTAATAAAAGGGCATCAGAGAGGCCAAACAGGATTTTAGCAATGGTTCACGTAGCTCAACATCTTACCTTCAGTAGAGAGTAACAAGGGATGCCTTGAGAAGAACATCAGAAGAGAAAAATAGGTATTTATTGGTGTAATTCTCCTGTTTCCTCTAATTTGGGCTTGTGGACTTGAAAACCAGAGGTAGTACCTTTATATTTTAATCCGATTCTTCTTTACACCTCTGGCATTACAGAGTCCTGGGATTTTATTGTTATTACTCCTGTCTCTAATAAAATCACAGCACTACAAAGGCTTCTATAGATTTTCAAAGTAGTGTTTTTCAGAGCATCTCTCATCACTGCAGAAACAGGCAAAATGTATTCTGTGCCAGTGCCTCACCACCCTCACAGTAAAGAACTTCTTCCTTACACCAAACCTGGGCTTCCCTTATTTCAGTTTGAACCCATCACCCCTTGTCCTATCACTACAGTCCCTGATGAAGAGCCCCTCTCCAGCATCCTTGTAGGCCCC
>JANHGB010044847.1:0-11358 GCA_026283785.1 Coracopsis vasa
CCCCAGCATCCTTATAGCCCCCCTTCAGATACTGGAAGGCTGCTATGAGGTCTCCACACAGCCTGAACAGGCTGAAGTTCTTTACTGTGAGGGTGGTGAGGCACTGGAATGGGTTGCCCAGGGAAGCTGTGAATGCTCCATCCCCGGCAGTGTTCAATGCCAGGTTGGACAGAGCCTTGGGTGGCATGGTTCAGTGTGAGGTGTCCCTGCCCATGGCAGCAGTTGGAACTAGATGATCTTAAGGTGCTTTCCAACCAAAACCATTCTATGATTCTTCTGCAGGCTGAACATAAGTAGTAACAAAAACCACACTAGTATAACATAAAACACTTGTGAAGATTTTAATTGGGACATTTACTGGAAAACTCAGATGAGGACAATGTGGAGCATTAACTCCTTAGGAATTAACTCTACATTTTGCAAAGACAAAAGGTTCAGGAAAGATACTGAGAACATTTGGAAAACTACATAAAAGTCATGACCAGGACCCATAACACAACCAACCTAACACAAATCAGGAGATGACGTGAAGCATGAATAGTCTTTACAGTTAACCTGTGTACGGATAGACATTTAGAGACAGACTTCTAAATTGAACTAATTTTGGCACCAGTGAGAAAGGATGGCTTTTCTGCCCTCTCAATCAGATCTACTGCAATGTCAAACAAGTACATAAAGATTTGACAGCCCAGGGTTTGGATTTTTTTCCATAGGGCTCCCTGAACTGTGTGTTTAACTTTGCCAGACTAGCACGCAGACACTGAGGAGTATCTTCTCTGCCTTTTACTTGCACGCTTTGAAGAAGAGATTGCCTTTTACTTTTCTTACCAGAAGAAATAAAAGGAATTCTCAGAAGATACTAAGACATCAGAAACGGACGTCCATGTAACTCAAGCCTTCAGATCTCTGAAAAGATTCATGGTTCAGCTTTTCTACCACCCAAACTGGATACAAATCTCAAAATTCCACACCCCTCTGTAAAGTCCTGCTCCTGCACCGCTGTGCCTTAGGGACAGTTACCTCCTACTACCATGCTGAAAGACAGGAATGCATTTCTGTTGACTTGCTGTAATAAAGCTTCATTATAAGCTTAGGGTGTCCTCACTATTGCACCCAAACCTTATTAATAATAAGGTATTTGGATAATAATATAGACAACAAGATAATTTGGACAGGGGTATTAATTTCTTCCTAATACCACTCCATATTGACACATGGCCACAAGTAATTATTAATGGGTCTACAAGAAGTTAGCTACGTAATGAGTAAATGCATATGAGTTTGTATCTTCCTGAAGCACCATGATGCATTCTCTTCTCCAGAACACAAACCAAACAGCCCTCATCAGTTACATAAAATCAGTCAGTTGTATGAAAAAAACTCAACAATCAAGACTGGTTTTAAGCCCCTTCATTTGTAATTCTGGATGGGGTAAACATCTGAAACCATCACTTAACATAGCTAAGAATCCAAGGCATTTCTTACAAAACTATATAAAGTGAAAAATCTCTGTTGCTTGGACTTCATTCAAAATGCTCACATGTCATTCATTCCTCTTCCAGAGTTCAAAGCACAAACATACATTACTGTAAAACACCACACATACTTCACCTAGGGACAGGTATCTTCAAGTAAGAGAAAAGTTATTTCATTTACACTTTAAAATATAGATTTATGATTTCAGAAATTATTTTTATATTAAAATTCTTGTATGTGTAACTACCATTACAGAGCAACTTTAAAAGATCCCTTGATACACATTAATATAAATATCACCATTCAGACCAGTAAAATTGTACCAAACTGGCTTTAGTTTTAAGCCTGTTCAGTATTAAAAAGTCAAGAGCTGGGACCTGATGGTCAACTGACCTTAAGAACATATAGATCAACAAAAAAATGTGCTGATTAGTGGTTTTATTATGCCCAGGCAGCAAATTCTCCAAAGTCCTTCAACAAACAAACCCACGTGTTACGTTGCTGGTTCTATCTTATCAATCTCTTCCTTCTTTGGACCTTCTTCTCGGTTTTTGCCCTGCTGCATGGTGTACACCGATGGGCCCATCCTTAGGATCTTCCCACTGCCCAAGCACTCGTCACCCTTGTAGAACACTGCAAACTAGGAGAAACACAGGGAGAGCCTTTTCAGCAGCTACAAATGGCATGGTGAACAACTTTAGGCTGTGCAAGACCTGCTGGGCAGTGAGTGTATTTGCTGGCAGTAAGGATTGTTGGCTTACACAACTGTAAATACAAACATGTTGGTGGAAATTCCATCACGAACTTCTACAGGATTATCTCAAAACTCTTCAACTACTGAGGTGAAATGGATTGTGCTGGAAAGCTTCCTTTCCCTAAGGGGACGATGTATGTAACACCATCTGCATCTTCACCTGACCTTCCGCGGGCTACAGTGGCACTTCTCAGAACAGGAAGTGAATCAAGGACTACTGGAAGGAAGTGACTGGGGCTCCCTGATGTGCTGAGGAGGTTCTTGCAGGAGAGGAGGACCACAGAGCTCCTGGCCTTGTCCCATTACTTTGCAGTAAAGAGCCCGGTTACTGACTCAGCAGCTCCTGGCAGTGAGGGGCTTCTCCTGCCTATCGTCAGCTCTGGCTGAGCCTTCTCAGCTCACAGCTCACCTCTCTTAAAGTATATCCCTCTCTCCATTACAAAACATTCTCAGACAATTTCCCTCCTGATGCGTCCCACAGGCTCCCAAGTTTTGGGGAGGGAGAGGGAGGGTAGAACATACACTAGGAGAGGGCACGCAGAAAATGCTTGAGAATCACTGGTTTATGATGTTACGGGAGTATCCTGGTATTAGCAGTGTTAGAAAGCATCACTACACAGTACCTCTTCTCAGTACTGCTCTGGGACAATGAAATTCACTGGACACAGATCCTCACTAATCAAATTTGAACACTAAAACCGTATTAAGCAGCCAATTACAAAACTAATGCCTTTTAAAATCTATTTCTTGAACACAACAGATTTCATGTCTGCATATATAGTTGTTACCAGAGATGTTTTCATCTATTTCTAAACTTGTAAACCAGTTTCTCAGATTATATGGATAACAACAGAGTATTCAAAACTAGAAACAACCTCCTTCAAAATAGTTGATGAACAGCCAAAATAGAGCTAACTGCTCTCATGGAAACATATTAATTTGCTCCATCTACTGTTTTATTAGCCAGATATGCCAAAATACACAAAAAAGGAAAGAAAATCACTTCTAATAACTTACCTGCCCAGGTGTGATAGCTCTTGCTGGCTTCACTAGTGTCACCCACACACTTCCATCTTGGTTTAGAGTCAGCACACACGGCACTAGAGCAGAAAATGGCAAAACACCTGCCAGTTAATCCGTATGTTCACATTAAAAGTTAAACAGATGTAATTCAAGATATTATACACAGAATTGTTTTATGAAGACACTCTAGAAACAGAAAGGCAAGCCAAAACGTTTTAACTATTTCTATAAAACTACACTGAACACATGACCACAGTTTCCCACACTAACTAAAACAAAAAAAGACAAAACACCAAGGTATGATTACCTAGTGCCATCTGGTGCCGAAACCTGAAATGACAGTCCATCATCTTCTCTCTAACGAGCAATGCAGGAGGTTCCTCTGCTATCCAGTGCACTCGGTTTGTCCGCAGCAGGTCTCTGTACAGAGCAGGGTGATCTCTTGATGGTGCCTTAAAATATATTTATTTAATGCTGATGTTTCTGACAGAGAGCACATAACTTGTAATGCTTGAAATACAGAAGAATCATCAAGCCGTATCAAAATGAAGGCAAAA
This sequence comes from Coracopsis vasa, assembly GCA_026283785.1. NCBI lineage: Eukaryota > Metazoa > Chordata > Aves > Psittaciformes > Psittacidae > Coracopsis > Coracopsis vasa. Next base: position 3,811 of record JANHGB010044847.1, read on the forward strand.
TGAGGAAGAAAGCAAGCATTTATTAGCACTCAATCAACTTCCAGGTGGAAGCCTTTACTTAAAACAGGCTAAAGCAAGCCTGAAAAGTCAGTTTTCTACATCTCAGTCATGTTGTTTCTTGTATTCTTTTTCCTTCAATCATATTTCTGACAGAGTTCAGATATGTACTGCCCTCCTTATCCCATTTCAACAAGATGCTACCTCCCTTCTTCTCTAATTTCCCAACACAACACCTCCCCAACAGGGCATTGCACAAGTACAACCTTACAGCAGGGCATAAATAAGATTTCTTAGTGGTCCTGCCTGTTCCCTCTCAACTCTCTTTTGATCATGATATTTTCCTCCCAGCCATATCAACAAGTAGCAGACCACCTTACTATAACCACATCAGCACTAACAACTGCATGAACATCAAGAAACATTAACAGTGCTTGCAAGCTGCAGAACTCTCAGTTGTTTCATATGATTAGTCATTAACACAACAATTATTTGCAGTATTATACGTATTCTTCCTCAGTTTTCAAAATGATTAAACCGTATTACTGGCTACTATTTCTTTTACTAGAAAAAGAAAGTAGCAATACATAGCAAACCAAGATAATACACATTGTTTACACTGTGTCACAATAACTACAATAAAATGTTTTAGAGTAGAAAATGAGAGCTCAGTAGACTGGCTGATTCTTTTCAGTATTTGCCCTTTGTCTGGAAAAGTTCTATGCCAAAATCTAAACCAATTTTCTACTCAAGAAAAGCCAGTTTGGACAAGATGTTTCAAAGCTGCTGATGCTACGCTAGTTAGTTCTTGTTTCCCCCAAGAAAGTCAAGAATTCTGTCCAGGTTAGAACCACATTCCATACAGCAGGAGTCACAAAATGCTTGCATTAGTCATTCGCAATACCAGTATGACATAACTCACCACAAAGACATCTCCAGTGCTGACATCTTTGTCTACAACGAACCAAGCATCCCTCAGGCCTCCTAGTCTAGCCCTCTGGCCTATGGTGTAGAGGAACCAACCTAAAGAAATATAAAAATGTAATGCTGGAAGCAATTTTTCATCTTTTGCCTTCAGAAAAAACATGTTAAACCCCTTTCCCCAAAACTTTACCACTAAACGAACAATAACAAACCAAGTAGCCTTAGAGAAGTCTGCCAATTACAAGCTGAACTAACATCTACTTCAAAGTTGTCACATGTACCTGAAGCACATGGTTTCAAACTCATCTGTTTCTGTTGTGCTATTCTTAGGGTTCATAAAAGACAAACATTTCAGCTACAATTTGCTGGTTTATTACTACTTAGTCTTACCAGTTGCCCTTATGTTTACCTGCTAGAAGAACATTCTACTCCCATAAACCATTTGGGAGAGGAACTCAGTTCTGTCAGAACTGAGGAGAGCAAAGGAAGGACACACAGAAAAAAGGAAAACATAAGCTGCCCATGTTTGGTGATGCCCTGCTATGCATCACTGAGGTGCATGGCTTATTTGTTCTGCAAAGTCCAGGTACTAAAGATTCTGGAACTGAAGCACAGTCATTTTGAAATAATTAAATGAACAATGGTCTCTTGGTATTAAATTAACCACCACTTAGTATCAACAAAGTCACCCTGATAATTATCAATTACTTTCTTGCAACATGGAACACAGTCAAAATCAGTTGCAGTTTAAGGCTCTACTATTGTATGAAGTAGGTTTTCCACAACTATTAGAGCTCTCAAACTGGGAAAAACTGGTTTGGAATTTCACAAAATTTCTCCCTCAAAATATAAGCAGCACTGTTCCATTTATCTAAAAGCAGTTATTAAGGTGGGTTAGCCAATTACCTTTGTGTTTTCCCATCACCTTCTTATCTTCAATGGAAACAAAGTTACCTGGTTGAGGTTCTAAATACTACCAAATAGGAAGAGAGAAGTCACAAGATGGCCCAAAAAAACCCCGCCAGTGTATTTCAGGTTCTGTCACTACATTCTCTTGAAGCTGGAAACTAACTTTTCAAGCAGCAAACAAATCCCCAAGCAGCTTACTGCCTCTTCCCTGATTCTGCTTTAGACAGAAAAGAAGGAAGGGCAGTCCCTATCAGCAGTAACTCTGGGCTTCACCCTACCCTTCATCCTTACTTATGGCAGGGGACAGCAAGATTCAGCCATCTGCCCCTCTCACATCCCAACCACTCGTCAGAGCCTCACAAGCACAGCACTGCAAGTTCACACACTCCTTTTGCTACAGAAAGTGATGACTGCTCAGTGATGGAAGGGAAAGGTACTTCCTACAGGGTCTTGGCATTTGCTTCTAGGTAGGCTTGGGATGTAAAAGGACACTGGACATTGTGACTTAGTGCGGGCCAAAAACTGTTGGAGATTTTTCTGTAGACAGTGTTATAAATTACTACTGAAAACCAGAACAAAGACTGGCATGGATTTAACATTGCTCACCTCGAGAAGGAAATTTTCAAAGTTTCTTTCACCAATGAAACATACTCCCATACTCTGAAAAGGAAATGTGGTATTGAATCCATAATAGCAAAGAAAAACATCTGAAATACAGTCTATTAATGATCTGTCCAAAACATAACTCCCTCCCCATGTATCCAAACTATGCTAGGTATCTCATAAAATAAACCAAACCACAACATCTGCTCCAGCAGAGGTAAACTAATTCTGTACAGTATCAGTAAGAGCCATAAGCACAAAAGAGAAATAATGGGAAACAGAACATATGTTCAATAAATAAATACATTAACCTTGGTAACTATACTGTGTGCATATTAAAAACAGAAGGCTCTTGCAGATTAAAGAACAAAAATAACAAGTTATACAGTAAAGGTGTATCTCTTGAAAACATCTTTCAAAAACAAACAGCCTTTCCTTTTCAGTTACTGCCTACATTCTTCAGGCATCCATTTACAGTGGACAAATATGAATACTAAAAGTGACCAAGATAGCATCAGCAATACAATCACTGCCTGCATTACATTTTCTTTAGGATAAACTCATGAAGTGTTTGTTCTTAGAGAACAGAACTTTTTGTTTGGTTGGTTTTTAAAGAGTAACTGTGGAAAACAGCATCATCCAATTTCATAAAGACATACTGAAAAACAATTACAGTGAGAAAGCCTTTAAAAGCTACAGAAAGTAAAGACCAAAGGCTTCTCACCTGCTGTGATAGGCAATACCTTCCCCTTAAGGCTCACAGCATCCTAACATATTCACCTTCATCTTAGTTCTTCTGAGATACAATGGCAGACAAATAATCTGCAAGCTAAAACACACAACTAACCACAAGCTTATCAAAGTTCTTTTAAGCAAGTAGACAGCTATAAAACTGCTTCCCAACCTGTTCTATTACAGTGCTCAGAAACAGACAAGCTGTCACAGTTTTAAAGTTCAAATAGTTCAGGAAAGTCTATTTTAGAGAGAAATACAAATCAAAAGAGTTTAAGTGTTACCATGCCTCTTTTTTCTTTAGCACATGATGAAGGCCGTGTTCTGCTGCTATTTTCTTAACAAAACTTTTTGTTAAATCCCCTAAAGGGAAAATGGTTTTCTTCAAAGCATCCTGAGAGATCTGACTTAGAAAGAAGGTCTGGTCCTTAAAGAGGTCGGCCCCTTGAAGGAGTTTCACAGCTGCAAAGTACAGAACACAGAGCATTTCAGTATTAAAGGGGATTCCCTTTAATAGTTCAACTTCCTTTAGTATTTTGTTTGATAATCAACATTTTAGTTTTATTATTTCCAAATACATGTTAAAGACAGTATTCTCCTGTTTGTGGGTTTGGGTTTTTCCAAAATCTAACTAAAAATGTTTGGGTATTTTCTCACCACTAAGGAGATCCAGAAAGATTCTGATTTTGTAAAGTGCAGAATCCTACGAAGTCTTACACTGCCTCATCTATTATAATACTGCATGTGTCACTGGCAAGGATATCAGCAATATGAAAAACAAAACCAACCATTTCATGTGAAAGAGAGATGAAGATTTGAGTATTTTAGAGTATACTGTTCTTCAAAAAGACATCTAGTTTTGCCCTGAAATTACAGCGCTATCGATCAGTGATTTGAACGATAAGCAGTTATTCCAGTGCTCAGAGATGCAAGTTTGACTTTTTTGTTAAAAACAAAGTCTCCCAATTGCCCAAATGAAATAAAATTGATATGTTTTTTCAGTCATGTTCTGTCCACTCTCTTTAAGACCTAATAACTTTGCTGTTGTACAAACTCTACTTCCATGTTTCTTGACTCAAACACTAACGACAGGCCAATAGTTCACTCACAACTAATAACACAAAATCTCAGTAAAGGGCAGTAAGACTGTTTAGAACATCACAAAATCCTACAACTCAGTGAATCACAGTCTTGCCACAAGTACAGACTATTTGTTCTGCTGTGCCCATTTAAACTTTCCAGAAGAAAAATTAAAACAAAGAAACAAACAAACCCCTTTAAGTCCAAATCAAAAAAGGGGAAGCTACAACACAAAAACATCTCTGGGGCAGCTTTGCATACCGGGTGCTTGCAAGTTTCTTTCCCTTTGGGTATAACATGCTTCTCATCATATACACCAGTTTCATCTGAGTTATTTTACTGCATTATGGCCCACTGCAGAGCTATTTGGGTAATCTCTACATTGCCATCCAACCTCTGCTAGTGCCATGCAGAGACATACCCAAAACAACACCCGTCAAGCTGGCTTTCGCACTGATAACAGAAGGAGCACTGTGGTGCTGAGATCAACCTCTGATTATGTACAGCCACAAACAGACTACTAAAGTAAAGAGAAAAACCTGCACTACTGCTACTAGCACCTCTGTTGACCTGAGAATTGTAGCCTTAAAAATGTTTGCACATGCTGCACTTGCACTTTTCCATTGCAGTGCAGGCAGAGCCTTGATCCACCTAGGAAAACCAAGCTGCTATAGCAGAACAGAGAAATAAGGCAGAACAGGTGAATTACTGAGTAAGAACCTGATTTTTTCCAGTAAAATAATATACAGTCCAATTATTGTATAAAACTATGTTATTTTAATGTTTCAAAGCCTTGATTCTAAAATTCCAGTTAAGCATATCCCCATGATGAGTTCTAGCTATACTAAATACTGAATAGCAAAAGAATACATTCTCTAAAATAGAAGAAACATTAAAAAAAGAAAATTTTATGTAAGTCATGAAAATACTAGATAAAGATTCCTTGAAATGCTTCTCTGGGGGTACAGAAAATGGCCCTGTCTCCTTAATCCACATTACAGCTCCTCCAGAAAGTTCATTACTGAAATGCTTATTCTTCCCTCTGCACCTGGATTAGAACTCTTAAAATGGAAAATGTAATATTTGACTAGTCAGGGTAATTTTCAGTAATGTAAATCCTGTTTTGCACAATCAACCTTGTATAAAGGCTGGGGTTTTAATGGTAATCATTGTGTGTAAGGTAACAAACTTCCCTGATATTGTGACAACAAACAAGAGTTCAAAATTCTGTTTCACACCTAGGATGAAATATGAAATGAAGAATCCACTTACTATTTCTAACTTCAAAACGGTTTCTGAAAAGCTTTTGCGGTCTTTTAATATGCTTCTGTTGAAACACTTCCTCATCCTCTAGTGAAGTCCTAGCATAATGCCCAGTAGCAATTGCATCTGCTCCTATCAAGAAAACAAACAAAACAAAACACCAATGCACATACTTGAAATTCAGTTTAAAACAGGATTATAAACATCCAGTAAGAAAAGCAGAAAGCAGTGATGGAACAAAACCTATAGAGAAGTGTTATACTGACAATAATCATACTCCTGCTATTCAAACAATGTAAACTATTCATGAGCATGCCAGCACTTGTGCTTTTGTACTTGAAGGACCACCTAAGAATGTAAAACTTAATGGTTAGGTCAATGTATGTCCCCAGAGTAAATCTGTTCCAATCTATGAGCAACCTGCTCTAGTGGAAGATGTCCCTGCCCACAGCAGGTGGGCTGGACTAGATGACATTCAAAGGTCCTTTCCAAGCTTAACTGTTCTATGATTCTATATGTAAAAGCAAACTTAAAATAAAAACCTTTGCAAATACTGAAATACTGCCACAGAGATAGGTGAATTAGGCATGCATATGAACTCAGGTTTTCCCCCACCTTTTCAAGAGTTTGTATCCTTTAAGTATTTCCACGGCACACACTCTGTACTGACACACTTGAAAATGCCTTACCAAGGTTATCCATAGCATAATGAAGAAAGTAGTTGAATTTGATGTGCTTGTTACACACAATATCAGGATTAGGAGTCCTTCCCAATTCATATTCTTTTAAGAGGTCACTGTAAAATAAAGATTCAAATGTATATTGACATTATTAACACAGCATAATACTATCTGAGACTGAAAGATCTGTTTAAACATGAAAACTCAAGACCTAGGCATACTGAGCATGTTATGTTAGAAATAAAATACCCATTGGATGTGAAAATGTAAAACACAATGCTTTGAAGATTTTCACCAAAGTGCACTGAGGACATGGTCAAATGATCACTCACAGTCCTGTAAACATGTTTTATTAAATTAATGCTCCTTTGGGGGAGACATGGCTGCCCTCAGCACACATCTTATTTGTTTCCTCAGAATTAAACCACCCTGCTTCATTTTTCTAAGTGACAATGCAGTACAGCACACACCAGGGGTTACTGTGTCTCAGTATGGGCAACAACTTAATCTGCAATAATGCCACCATAAACAGTCATGGGACTTAATTTTATATATGATTTTTTCCCCATCTTTTTTCTTTCCTTCAAGAAATTCAAGTAGGTTCTCAAAGTCATGTTGTAGTTTTACACTGTCACATAATTAAAGTGCTTAGCAATATTTGCTTGAACACATTAATATAATAACTAGTGAAAGTAAACCAGCATACAGTACTGCACTGAGATACCAAAAGGCCTGATCACTGTGTTATTTAGCTTGTCTTCAGTAGTAACTGAAGTCAAGAGGAACTGAGTGGGCACAGGCTGGATTTAAAAGTACACCAGCAACCCTATTATTTGATTTTACTTTTCAACATCTGAAACAGAACCAGTTGCTTCTTCTTCACCATGTTATTCGTTACACTCATAAACAGAAAATAAAGCAACATATCTTAAATTTTGTCTAGCTCCTTTATAACAGATCTGAATTCAACAATTCGTACTAAGAATTAAATCACCTGGGTCTACCCAGAGCTGCCTCCCCCTTGCTGGCTCAGCACTGTACTCTTAGGATAACACAATTCTTTGTAATTGCTGCAAGAGTATGCTGGAAGCTTTAGAAAAGACTCTGCATAAAGACAGGCCCACATCAGTTCAGAACTTCAAGTAAAGTACAGAACTGGAGGAAAGGCAGTGAAGGATTGCTGCTGAATCTCCCTCTGATGCAAGGATTTGAAGCAGGCTGTGCACAAACCACAGGCAAGACAAGACCTGGGATAGTTCTTTTGATAAAAGGTGTTTCTGATTATGATGATGGCTTGACTTCGCGAACGAAGATTTTGGGAAGGGCTTTACCCACGCTTACTACAAGCGCGCTGATGACT
>JANHGB010044847.1:14717-25634 GCA_026283785.1 Coracopsis vasa
ATCAGCCCACCTCACAAGCGTGTCAAGGTCCCTCTGGATGGCATTCCTTCCCTCCAGCGTATCAACCGAACCACACAACTTGGTGTCATCGGCAAACTTGCTGAGGGAGCGCTCAATCCCACTGTCCATGTCATCAACAAAGATGTTGAACAAGGCCGGTCCCAACACTGATCCCTGAGGGACACCACTTGTTACTGGTCTCCAGCTGGACATTGAGCCATTGACCACAATTCTTCGCGTGCAGCCAGCCAGACAGTTGTTTATCCACCAAGTGGTCCATCTATCAAATTGGTAAGTCCTTAAAGTATAAGGCAGAAACCTACTTAGCTCCTTTTCAAAAGAAATCACAAATACATCACTCAAAAATTGTGGGTTTTTTTATTTAAGTATTTATATATCTCTGCTTTGGTTTAGAAATATGCAAGCTGTTGCTTTCTCCTTTGAATCACACAAACTCAGCTGCTGCTGGTAGTGTATTCCTCTAGCATTCAACAGTAAAACATACCTTTCTAAACTTGCTACACTTCTGTACGAAAACCCACCCTGAATCCACTAGCTTTACCTACATCTCAGCATTTGTTAGTGAAACATTAAAATCATCTAACCAAAGCCTGTAATAAAACACTGCCATTTTGTACAATAATTTGGTAAACAAATCATTTATTTTAAATTAAATCTTCATTGCACATAGGAATTAAAAAGAAAGTCTTCCAGTAAAAAGAATATCCTTTTTGCCTTAGAGCAACAGTTTAAACACATCTATCGCAGCACATCCATGGGCAGAACCATTAATGAGACTCAGACTACCTCAGGACTGCTTGAATTCTATTGTGTTAACACAGTTTATCAGATAATCTATAGCCATCTTCAAAAAAACCATGTATAAGCGAAGAGTAATTCCTAAACACCTTAAAGATCACAGAGCCAAGAATTCCTCATTTTGTCCTCAGTCCTCAGAACTTGAGTAGCGGGGAATCCAGGTTTTCTTTGTTCACATCAGGACTCAGAGTGATAAGAGGTGAACTCAAATCAATTAGCTGAAAAAAATAACAAAATTTAGCTACTGTAGTCAGCTGTTGTGTATAACTAGCAGCAATAATCTCTAACAGTCTTCAAGTACTTTTTTTCTTTAAGATTCCCATTAGTATCCAGAAGACAAGCGCCACACAAAGCTGGTTCAGGTTTTTAAACATCTAGCTCATTCTTAGACAAGCACAAGCGTCTCACAAGGTGGTTATTTGCCTATACTCACTAAAAGCCTAAAAGGCTTTTCTGAGTTTCACAACTGTGCATGTTGGAGTAACACAGTCACTCAGGCAGGGCAGAGCACTTCTGAGCATGCCCCCAGAAGTCACTTCTGTAATCCTCTTTTGAGATGCTTTGAAGGACCTGATAGTAAATTGATCCCAGCTACATCTAACATCGCCAAAGGCTACATCCTCAAAGTTAGCACCATTTATCTGACAACGTTTAAAGGCATCTACTTTCAAGCCACTAGTGTACAAAACATTTGCCCAGAAACATCCATCAAATTTAGTGTAGATTCCAATGCACACCTTTCAACTAAGGAGGGGACTTGGAGAGGAGTTTAACAGCAGAGACAGCCCTGCTTTTCTGCTGAAAATGAGCAGCTGCTGTTGAGTGCTGGAAATTTACAAGAAAATGAAAACAAGTCAGCATGCCTGCTGTGCTGAAGACAGCATTCAGTTCCTGCTTCGGAGGAGTTTCGTTCTTTGACAACTGCTTTAAGCATCAAGTTCTTTCTACATCCTCCTCCTTTTCCTATTTGCACATTGCTCACTGAGCTTCTTTAGAGCACACTGATTTTAAATATTATGTTCTGTTTACTTAAGAGCCCCTTGTGCGTAGTATCGTACTGAACATATGAGCTCATGTTAAATAATCCTTACAAGTACTGTGGAGCTGCTCTGCAGCCAAAATACATGCAGCCAGTTGACATTTTTCTGCTAGCATATTTGCACCAGGAATGTAACTTACCTTCACCTGCTCTGAGAACACAGGCTTTAGAGGAGTAAGCTTATTCACTTCAGGAGTATTGGAAAGGTCAATCAGAGGTCTATTTTCACATTCCAAGATGTGTGGGAGAGATGTGTCTACTCCAATATCTACCAGTATGGCCTTAAAGAAAAAAAAAAAGATAGTTCAGATTTTCCCCTCTGTTCTTCATGTTTCTTTCATAAGGACTTAGGCAATTTATGCAGCCATAATAATCACAGGAGAGGCTTAATGTACAGGTTGGGTATTTTTCATACAGGGTTGTTTGCACGCAGTGTAAAATCTCAGCTCCTGCTCTGCCACAGGCTGGCATCACAAATAAGGAAAATGCAGCGAGACAAAGCAAAAGAGTTCCTTGGGGCATGAAACAACTTTTCACTTAAAAGTAGGTAAGTTAAAATAGAAAAGTAATAACTCTGAAATAATTTAAATTTCTTGACTGCAATGATTGTGCAATCTTATTTAGCCACATAATCTATTCCATACACCTCCAAACTTTAGTCATGCTTTTGTCCAGTTTAACTACTCTGTACATGTGCTAAACAATTCTGTAACAGATACTTTGTGACATCAAGGAAAATATTGATGCAGTTACATCAATTAATCTACAGATTATTCTGTAACTGAGTATTTGTAAATCAGTAGCCACTATGACAGGCTACTATTTCAGCACTACCAGTTCAGTCCTTTCTCCTTAGTGCCTGTGGAGTAGCAGCTTTCAACACGAAGCCAGTAGATTCTTGGGAAAGGGGAAAAGTGTTTACTGGACTAAATAAGTGACACTTAACCAAGCTTACTACAGCATTTACTGCTACATGGGCTTTGGGGTTTAATCCTCATTCATTGTATGCAGATTTGCACTTCTGTTAGGTGCTAGAATTTAGCTACTTTATGGCTGCAATAGGAACTGCCTTGTGACTCTGCTTTTCTAATCAAATCCACAGTGATTTCATAGTACTTATCCAGAAGTGGAAATTTAATATCAAACTACAAGTAGTTGACCATTCAGCTTTCTTAGCAGAACAATCTTAGTAGAAACACTGAAGAGATGTTCAGTGCTAAATACAAGCACTAGAGGGTGCACTGCACTAAATTAACAATTAGAGTTAATCCATTTTAACTTCATGTGTACTGGTTTTCCTTAATCCATCATCTTTAAATAATTTCTTTTCAAGCAGTTTGCTTAGTACTGTAGAAAAATGTATTGTATTTCTTACCTCAGCTTTTTTCTCTTCAGCCAATTGATTTTGTACTTCATCTTCTTTTAATTTGTTTTCTACTACTTCTGTAGCATTTTTTTCTGGTGAGAAGTTAAGTGCAAGAGGTAACACAGGTGGAGGAGATGTATCATCTTCTGAAGAAGATATCTGTGTCTTACTCTCTTTTGTCTGTTTAGAACTAGAGGAAAGAGCATTACAGAGCATTAGCAATAACTGCATTCTTTAATCAGCATGAACTCCTAAAGACAGACAAGCCAATGCCCTTAGCCTCTTTTTTTAACCAAGTTTAAATGACCAAGGCTTCCCATATTTTCATCCAAAAGTATGCTAGTTACCTGCAAAATACAAGATATTTCATGCTGCAATAAATGTATAGCCTACCCATGTTTAAAAAAAGCTAATTACTTCCAGTTTATGAAGAAATTAATCTTAAATTGACATATATATGCAGCCTAAGCTTCATACACAGGATTTTGGGATGGTTTTTTTAGGCTTTGAAGAAACAACTAGCAAATGAGTATTGATACTGCGTATCACTGAGCAACCCACTTCAGTCCCTGCTGAGAGGAAGTACTAGTATCAGCTGGAGGACCAGGGGTTGTAATCCCATTAGTATGATAAAGTCTTTGCAGAGAAAGTAATTGCTTCCTTGGGAGAAAAACCTATTTTGGACATTTAGCCTAAGTAACGTGACACATAGCAGCAGCTTCCTAGCCACGAATCATTCCTGCTTTAATATTGTTCGTCTCCACCAACCATGAAGCAAGCCTGCATACATATATATATGCTACTTGTGAGCCCATGTTGAGCTAATAATATGAAGATGACAACATTATTTTCACAGAAAACAGTAGCAGCATAGGATTCACCCACTCTGCAAGCAATTCTTTCAAATGAAACACAGGTAAATGTGATCAGAAAATGTAGTTGTCAACTAAATCCTTGGCTTTTTTTACAGATGAGTTAATAAAATGTGATTTTACAGAAGCACTGGCAACAGTATAAAGCAAAATTAAGAGTAATAGGTGATTTAACCCAGCTGCTTCCCTTCATCAGAAGGCAATAGGAAAAACACCAACACCAAATCTGTTCTCAGTCAGAACAGATACAAGTCTTAAACTGTTTGTTAGCTTGAGAAATAAAAATAGCTTCCTATTAGAGATTATAATTCTTTAATGTTACATACTGACTCATCTCAGTAAGGCTTGCAGTATTTCACTAGTCACAAGATAAAAAGATTTATTAGGCCTATACAGAATCTATGCTCTATTGCCCTATTCTAGCATTTCACAGAGGTCCTTGAAACCTGAAAGTCATTATTAAAATTCATTTAGAGGTGTTTCCCTACAACACATTTCATATATGGAGGTTTGTCTTACCCAGCTCTAAGAGTCTTTTTGGTAGAAAAGCTGGAATTTTGGCAAACAGATGCGGCATGTGAAGAAAATGCCATTCTTGGTGCAGATCTAGGAGTCACCGCTGGAAAGCCTGAGATACGACGAAGAGGTGTAGGTAAACCAGACCGTTTCAGACTGGCAGGAGTCATGGAGACAGACCTCTCAGAGACACTAGCATTCTGAAAGAACCCATCTTCAGAGGCTTTCACAGGAGTGCTCACTGCCATGGCACTGAAAAAGGAACATGCATTAGCCAAAAGCTTCTAGGAACTGTTTTATTCAAGCTATTCTACTAAACAATAGAATTCAGTTTCCCTTCGGTCAGTAAAGGACAGTAATTATCATAAAGTGATAATCACAGCATAGTGATTTGGCAGGGGGGAGGGGAGGTGAAAGGGGAGGGACAGTGAAGTGTGTCTGGTTTTGTTGTTGTGGGTTGGTTTTCTTTAATCAGTTCTAATAGGTATTAACATAGCTAACCTGGAGGACCCAAAAGGACTAGGACAATAAAGTTAGAACTTTTAAAGACTGTTGTAGCACCCAACCATGTTGCATTCTAAGAACAGTACATTCAGTTTTCAGTTCAGCCTTACCTTCCAAATGTGCCACAAAATGTTAAACCAACAGATGGTACTGCCTTTGGTGCTGATCTGTTTGATGGTGTATCTAAAGAGAAAAGTTTTATTAGTTGTTATCTATATTATTTTTTAAATAACAGATAACTTTCAGTTAAAATACTAATTCTTTCCAAGAGGTGGACAGAAGTGCAATGAAACAAACAACAACCATTCAAAGTAACATCTGCTTTTAACAGGCAAGCTAGAAAACAGGTCTTGCAAAGTATGTGCTTACCTCCAGTCTTCACTGGAACCTTAGTTTGACTTGTAGGAACTGACAAAGCTCTAGCCTTGGGCTTTGGACACAGGCTTCCTTTTGTTGCACTTCCATCTTTATTATGCAGACTGGGAGCAGAGCTCAGCCTCTGAATTCCACTGCCTACAGCCTCGGATGATGTTGCAGAAGCCGAAGATTTACCTAAGCTTACAGCACTAGATATTTTCGGAGTACTAACTGATCTTGCTTGGCTCCTGGATGTCTCAGCATTGGCAGCCTGCAGAGATGACACTTTGGTAGGTCTGACAAAGGCTGACTTGTTTGTACTAGATGAAAGCTTAGAGCCACTCACACTAACTTTTGAAGACATGCTTGATTTTCCTGAAACAGAAAGTTAAGTTATACTTCGGAATCACTGCTTATTGCTAAGTTTTTGACTAAGCAGAATATGCTCACAAAGGAAAAAAAAAACCCAGTAATTTAAATATAAATATAAACTTAAATGCTGTAAACAACTCAGCTTTAAGGAGAACACATACAGCTACTGAAAACTTACTCCCTGAATCCTCCACCAATTTTGTCTTAGAAAGTCTCCTCACCAAATTCCAAATTACTGCAATCAAGTCAAAGAATATTCTTCAAAAACTGCCAAAACAGCTTGCAGATTCAAGTTCCATTTTCAACATTTCCTCACAGCATAGTTGGCTATGTTCCCTTAAGCAGGCATTCAAGAAGATAATAGTTCAAGTTACACTGATCAACACCATGGGCTGAACGCCCCCACAAATGCTTTTCTTAGTTTTCTGTACGATTCTTACTTTTAGTCTAGCCGGTTGCTTTCATTAATAGGACGAGTCTTGACTAGACACTTCCATCATGTAAAATTGTTCTTCTTAAGCTTTAACTTTTACTGATACACTATTATCCATCCAGAAACAAATTACAAATTAAAAATTTGCAGTAACTTGATATCTTGATAGATCCTACAAGAACAGTGGTGCTTGCATCTGCCAGTACTTTACAAACAATATAAGCCCAAGATTCATCTTTAGTCCACAGGGATTTATTGGGCTACAAAATTTTATTCTCCATTCCAAACACTTACTGTTTGATGTACTGGACACCATTAAAACATATCCAAATCCAAAGTCCAAGACATGCTTAGCTATTTCAAAATTGATTTGTGGCACAAATTTTTAAGTGATTACCATTTTTTCCTATGGGAGAAATGGGTAAACTTGAATTCAGACTTGAGTTTATGCTGGAAAATGATGACAAAGATGATGTAGTCTTTCTTGGGAGACCGACACCAGGCAGTTTCAGATGTGTGACCTTCTTTAAGCCAGGCTGAATCAAAGAATACAATTTATCCAAAAGAAAATAAAAATTATTTAACACATTAAATTACAGTTTTAAAAGTGAACTTTCTCAGAAACAGTTCATTATAGTGGGTTATTATACAGAACCAGAACATCAGATCTAGGAGGGAGGCTTGCTATTTCTATTCCTGCCACAAACTTGAATATGGATTTACAGAATAAAATGAGTAATCCAGGCACCAGTATATGCTGGGCACCAACCAGCTAGAAAGCAGCTTTGTAGAAAAGGCTCCGAGTGTGCTGGTGGACAAGCTGAACATGATCCAGCAACATGCCCTAGCAGAATGCTGACAGTATCTTGTGCTGCATTAGGAGTGCTGCCAGCAGGTGGAGGGAGGTGATCTTTCCTTTCTGCTCGCTCCTGGGGAGGCCTCACCTGAAGATCTGTGTCCAGTTCAAGGCTCCCCACTGTAAGAGTGATCTGGAGCTACTGGAGAGAGTTCAGCAAAGGGCCACTAAGATAATTTAGGGACTGGAGCATCTCTCATCTGAGGGAAGGTTTAGAGATCTGGGACTGTTGAGCCTAGAGAAGATAAGGCTCAAGATGGATCTTGTCAACATATACAAATACCTGAAAAGACAGTGTCCAGTGGTGCCCAGTGACAGGACCAGAGACAATGGGCACAGGCTGAAACATGGTAAATCCAACACATGTATAGTTGCTCTTAAATATGTTCATTGTGTTATAACCTTAGAATACACATTCAAGAACAGCAATTACAGAACAGAGACTACTTTAAAGCATTATACACAGAACAATATAGCTTTAAATTAGAAAGTAAACTATACTCATTTTTTTCTTCTTATCAGAATATCACAAAACTATTTTCACATTAAGAATGCTTGCCATTACCTTACTTGGTGCAGGAAGGGCTTTTCTGTCTTGTGCTGAGGAACTGCCACTGAAGGAAGACTCAAAGACCTCTGAATAAGCACTAGATTTATCAGAAATTAGATCCTGAGGTGATCCCATGCTGTTCAAGTCTCCTTTTGTAGAAATATTTGAATGTTTTCCTAGTTTGG
The DNA here is from genome assembly GCA_026283785.1 of Coracopsis vasa. NCBI lineage: Eukaryota > Metazoa > Chordata > Aves > Psittaciformes > Psittacidae > Coracopsis > Coracopsis vasa. The sequence continues at coordinate 22,587 of JANHGB010044847.1, forward strand.
GCTGCAAATTTCAATGAAACATTTTAAAAGCTACTGATGTGTTTAGAAACCACTATAAAGCTTTTGACACAAATTGATCTTGTTAAAAAATTACAACAACAGTTAGCGAAGCCTTTGAACCCAGTCACGCCTGTAGTGACACTAAGTCACCAAGAACAGTGCAGTAATTTTACCAGCAAAGACCCCAGTATTTAAACAGAAACCAGGAATGATGGTATTCACAAAATCAGAATACAGTGGAACAGAAATTTGCCTGCAGATGCTCTATAATGTCATAATACATAAACTAGTTGGCTACTATACCATAGTATCTTGCCCTGACTTGTTTTTTATATATTAATGTTTCCTGCCTAAGGATCTTATGAAGTAAAGAAACACTGGATTAAAGTTCACCTTTAAAAATAAAGCTTGTAGACAGTTCAAACATTCCTAACACATAAAGGCTATGTTTAATGAAAATATTGTTGCTCAGAATCTATCTTTACCTCTTCAGTAGTCAACAAATTGCTTTTTCCAAGAGTAGATGAAGGTTTTGCCATTGGCAGTTTGCCAGTTGCCTTCATGTTTCCTTCCTTAGTTTTCTGTGTTTGTGTCAGAGGTGAACTGGCAATTTTTGTAGGAGATAAAAGAATTTTAACAGGGCTTTTGTCTGGAAGAGTATGAAGAACATGTGTTTCAGCATCTGACAAAAGTTTATCCGATTCCTTCTGGAAACAAGGTGGCAGCTGACATGCTGGGCTTTCCCACACACAGTATGTCTCTCTTTTAACAGCCCTGGGACTTGCCTCTATATTTTGGTTCCTCAGCATTTTTAATTTTGCCTTTGAGTCCTCCACAAATGTTTCTGTATTCTTGTTTTCCAATTCTTCAGATTGTTTTATTTTAGTCTGTTCATTCTTGCTTCCAGTCCCTATCTGCAGTGCTAACAGACGAGCTTCTTTGAAGATTTCCACGAATTTCTCTCCTGTAAGTGGACTCCACATGAGTTTATCATCAGAAGCAGGTGCGCTCTCTTTTTCAGCACTTTGTGCTTCAATATTGACAGAAATACATTTTTCTTTGTGTCCCAAAGGTCCAGTAAAAACTTCATCTTCACTTCCACTGCAAAGAAAAATAAGTCAGCCCAGCACCTTCCATGTGTCCATTGAAAGGTGTGTTTACCTGCAGAACCTTCCCTTACCTTGCTGGAGAGAGTGAAAGGTCAAAATCAAACTGTTCATTAGCCAGAAGAGGAAAGTCTGAAACTGTAACAACAAGAGTTTTATCACAGTAGGGATTTCAATAAAAATGACTGCATTATGCTTTGACAATTTGGCGAAGCTGATGTCAGATGGCAAAAAAAGTTTTAGCTACCAGGTTCAAATAATTAAAATAATAAAAGCATATTTTAGGTCAAAAATTAAAGGTAAACTGTGAAAATGATCACAGTTGTGGTAGATGCCCAAATATCACAAAAGATCTCAATGCTAATTTCTAAGGATCCATAATAGGAATATGAAGTCTGGCTGCGGGGAAGGGTATTAACAGCCTCCAGTCAAGAAAAGTGAGAATATATAATCTAGAGCTGCAAGATAACACAGTTGTCCTACCAATCAATTCTTTTCCAGTTCAGACCACCACAGGACAGTAACAGAAGCCAGTGGGAAAGATTCATTTTACTGTTAGCTAATATGTACACTATTAATTGAATCAGCAGCAAACAGATAAGGAAAAGGGAGGAGCTCAGATTACATATACAGAAGAGTAGTTGATGATAACATGTTGCCACTGCATATGCTTTAGCACCAGTGCCCCCTCACAAACTCTTGGGGATGCTTTTAAGTCTGAGACTGGCAACAGCAGCCCATCCAAGGAAAGGAGTACACTGAACAAGATGTGAAGCAGATACAGGAGGTCTGAAGATCTGAACTGGCTTAGCTTTTAATAAGCAATACAGTAGGTAGGTAATATCCCAACTTGTTCTCCACTTACCATTGCTCCTGCAAATATGCTGGTTTTCCTCAATCACATAACTTGAGCAAGATGCTGCCTTTTCTTTTCCTTCCTCCATAGTGCCTGGGACATACAGAATTACCTATGTAGTAGGTTTAAGAAAACCAAGGTCGCAGGATTTCATGATACTGCCAAATTAGCATGGAGGCAAACATTCCTTTTGAAGACTCTTACCTGTTATGTTTAGGGACACCAACATGTTTTATGTTTTAACATAAACAGAGGAATGCTTTATCTCTGCAAAAAACATTCAAATTCAGCAGTGATGCCTAGAATTTCTGGAATTCCTTAATGCAAATTCTGCATTCAATAGCTGAACTCTTTACACGAATACAGCTGCAGTGTGCAGCTGAAGGCTGCTACCTCACAGGCTAAAACCCTTCTTTATGGCACTAATCCTAGGATAGCAGAACCGAGACTCTGCTCCACAGGTGAAACGCGTGCTGTGCTTCAGACAGTACCTTTCATTTGTGGCCAGAAACGCACCAAATACGACCTTCTTGTGAGCAAAGGTAGACTCGTCCCTACCTTAACACCTTCACCTGCTCAGGCTTGGCCAAGAGGTTAGCCAGAACACCCTCAGAAAGCAGAAGCTGCCCGCCGTGCGCGGAGCTGCTCGCACACCGCCCTCCGCCTCACCTCAGGGAAGGTCGCATGGCTCCCCCACCCCCCGACCACAGCGCTGCTTCTACACCTCTAGCTGCAGCGGCCGCTACCAGCTGCGGCCCTCGGTCATCCCAGCCGCCACCCCCCTGCGTCCCGGTCACCGAGGAGGCGGCTGGGGCAACCGAGGGCCCCAGCCGGTAGCGGCCGCCGCCGCTCCCGCTCCACTCACCTCCGCGGGGCTGCCGTGCACGGAACAGCGCAGTGGTGGCGCCCGGACGTTTAAAATCGCGCTCCACTCATGTGACACGCTCCACGACCTTTCATTGGCAGGTTTGAACGATACAAGACATCGCAGGGCATTTTGGGGCTTGTAGTTGGCTCCCTAATGGCCGGCGGTGGTGCTGAAAGGACCGCTTTTCATCTCACATACTTAATCAGTTTTTAATAGAC
>JANHGB010044848.1:0-18922 GCA_026283785.1 Coracopsis vasa
TGTGATCGTTCATTTTTTTTAACTCAGATTTTAAAGATCATTACAGTGAAGTTTAAAAATATTTTGGAAATGTATTTCCTCTGCCATCATCCTCACTATTTCTCTCAAAAAAATCAGCAATATAAAAATAATGTTATCTTTATGCCTAAGGGTTTTCTAGTCATGGTTAAACAAAATAGTGCCAGCGAAGATGCATGAAAATAGCTTCTTTATATAACCAGTGTTAGAATCTCTTTCCAATCATTTTAAACACTTTTCAGAAAATTCTTGTTCATTAACTGCCTACTGAATTTCAGTAAGTACACAGTAATCTGCTGAACATGAGTTGGCTGTGTTGACAATAATAGTTCAGCAATGAGGTCTTGGGAAGGAAGAACTTTCTCATGCAATTTTATCATCAGAATGATCAAAAAAAAAGTGCGTTTGAAGACAATAATTTCATGGGAAAGACAAGACAAGACACAGATATCATCTAACATGCTTGTTTTGCTCTTGTTGCCCTCACCCTCTTTTTCATCTTAAATCAGCTTCCAGTTTTTTATTCTGACTAAAAGTTTTGGTTGTTTTTTTCTTCTTGGAAACTCAATATTGATGAGCTTTTTTTTTTTGAGCATTAATTTGAATATAGACAGACACTCTCTTTCTTCAGACAAGAACCTTAATTAAGATTAAAAGGTTTGCAGCAAATGTAATCTCAGTTACACCAGAAACTTAAAGCTCAATTCTACAGAGGACTTAGATACCCGAAATAGAATGTAGGTGGAATTGAGTTGCCTATATTTAAACTTGCTATCTTAAAAGCTTGGCAACCTGCATCTTAGCCTACTCAAGGTGAAGGAATGAGGTGTACTTTTGTTTAACTCCACTGTGGGGGCTGAACTGCTCCTCAGCACATGAGTACCTTGACAGGCTCCAAATAGAATGATAGCCTTTTTTAGCAATATGGTGCTGGTGCTATCATCCTCCTTTTAAATAATTACCTCGTGTCTAAAGCAAGATTTTAAATTAGCAATTGAGCATCAGCATTCTTCTCAGTTTAATGAGCTCTATGAAAAGGACTGGAGATTAATTCTATTTCTGCATGGCTGATCTACTCTGTGTTTTTAAGTGTGTGGAGCAGTCAAGTCCTGAAAAAAAAGGGTAGCAAAGAAACTAAATGATATAAAACAGATGAAGCCCTTTACATTTTCAGACGTGTAAATCCTGGGATGTTTATCTCTGGAGATTGCGATTCCTGATCCGGACCTGCTTATGTATCTCATTCAATGGGTATACACCATTATTACACCATCCATAGAAGCAATTACAAAGCAAGGGCTGGAGCCCAGAACCTTTCCCTTCTTCATAAGTGCAGAAGGCACTAATCAGAAGAATCAGATACCCTTTGGTCTAGAGGAAAAAATATGACTTCCCTAAAAATATTTGAATTCTTCACTGTGAAAAAGCTACAGGAGAGGAAATAAAGATCTGTCCCTATATCTGATACATAGTCAGTTTGAACATACTCAAACTAGTTTCAGTGGGTTTCAGTGTTCATCTTAGACATCTCAATTATCACCTTGCTTTCATTCCAGCTCCATTCTGAGTCTAATTCTTAAACATGTACCTAACTTCATGCAGAAAAGTGCTGCTATTTAATCTCAACTAATGCTGGTTTGGGAAGTAAAGCAGAATGAATCACAAGATATTAACTGGCTGCAGGCTGACTGTTTCCACCCCACCCCTTCTTATTTTGCTTTTCCTTTTAGGTCTTGCAAAACATAATAAAGGTGCCTAATGAGATGTACAAATGTGGCAGGAGTTTTCACACTCAGGTAAAAGCTATGGCTTTATTTAAAAAAAAAATAAAATTAAGTCTACTGACATAAAATGCATTGTTACGCTTGACCATGTGAAATGAAAATATGTACAGAACGTTCAGGAAGAAGTGAAGAGTAATGATCAAACTATTATCATATGTTCATTTCTACAGTACTTTATTAGTACAGACTTTTGTCTTTACTATGAGCACTCAGAATAATTTTCTTTATAGATTCTTATTTCTTACAGTTATTGCCTTGGTTTATGAAGATGTGAAATGGGAATAGTCATCCATTTGTGAGAATTGTTTAGTAAATGCCTCTTGAAAATGAAATTTTTATTATAGGGAATATTTGTCATAAAGTACATATTTGTTTGTACTTGCCATCACCCATTTTATTTTAAAAAGACATCTAAATGTAGGTCATAGATATAAATTTTATTTCAATGTAATTTTAAATGACCTGATATATGACTTATCTTGTAACAAATACTTTTTTTCTGAATGCACTGTTAATCATTTGAAAGAATATGTGACTTTAATGCCCTTAAAATATATCTGTTTGCTTTGAGAAATATATTTTGAACATTCTTTTCTGGATTATTCTACTTTCAACAAGTAAATATGGCTAAGAAATAAAAATCATTCTACGGAAAATTTTACCATGCATTTACAAAATAGTAAACAATGTCCACGTGGTTGTACATGACAGACAAAAGAGGAGGCAGGCAAAGAATATGAATGGTTTCCAGTTCTATTGCTTATCAAATGTAACATATGAGACAGAAAAAAATAGTGACAACATTTATAATTGCTATTGTTTTTCAGTTTGGGGGGAAGGGGAAGTTGGGGAGGGGTTGACAACATCACTAATTCCATTGAGCTGAAACAACTCTGAGCAGTCGGCTGAGTTATGCTCCTCTACCATAGCCTAATTTTGCATTCCATGGGAAGAAATGTTAATGTCACCATAATGAAAACTGTGCTGACATTCACTGGTGTCACTACATAAAAGAGATGTTTTCCTCTGAATTAGTCTCTTTTCTTTATAAGTGGAGATAGCACACCAAATAATGACCGTAGACCCAAAAATACATGACTGATAGATGTAACACTGTATTTTAAGTTTTGAGTTGGGGTTAATTTTGTTTAATTTTGGTTGGTTGGTTTTGCTTTGCTTTGGTTTTTGTGCTAAAATGGAAGGAATGTTTTAAACTACAAAATTTAGAGTTCATTTTGTAATAAAATTTTAATATTTGTTTTACTCTCTGTGCTAGCTGGGAAGAGAAGTTAGTCATTGACTAGTTTTTTCTTCTTTATTGATGTCCATTATGCTCTCCTGAATCTGAGTTGTTCTGAAGTTCTCATTCAGCAGTATTTAATAGTCTACAGGCATGATTCGGGAATATTATTAATATAAACACATTCTGATACATATCTCTTCATCTTTATTTGTGTAAATAAGAAAAATGTCAATGATAAAACATGAAAAATATGTAGCTGTGTGGTTTACATATGCTAACTTTACTTTTAATATGAAAACTTTGGGGCATAAGTGTAAACTAATTTGCTTCAAAAATGTCCTCTTGCTAAAGAACATTTTATAATATTGGGTAAAGTGCAATTTCTCTGTCATTGAAATAAAAGTTCACTTTTCTTTTCCCAGAAAGTTGAAAAAACTATTGCAACCCAAGGTAACCAAAGTTATGCAAGCTGACATTTACATTTTCCGTGTCTTGGTTAATAAATTTCAGATTCTGAATTACTGACATTTTCTCATACAAAGTTACTTTACTTACACTAGAAGTTTAGCAGGTGTGCATTCAAGTCTAAGAAAGTGTGGGTGTTGAGTCTAGGGGGGTGAGGAGGAAGTGAGAGTACAAGACTGAGGGAAAAAACTTACTGTATGAACATAAATGAATAAAATGAGACTTGGATTGAGTTTCTATTTGAAGAAAGGAACTTGCCTTTGACCTTATTTTAAAAAACAATAAAAAAGTGTCCTGGGTTCAGCAGTAGCAGTCATTTTTCTCCTTCATAGTAGCTGAGGCAGTGCTGTGTTTTTGACTTTCAGCCTGGGAACAGCGCTGGTAACACCAATGTTTTTAGTTGTTGCTCAGTAATCTTTACTCTGACCAAGGACTTTCTGAGTCTCATGCTCTGTCAGGGAGGAAGGGAAGCCGGAAGGAAGCAAAGACAAGACACCTGACCCAAACTAGCCAAAGAGGTATTCCATACCACAGCACGTCATGCCCAGTATATAAACTGGGGGCAGTTACCTGGAAGGGCTAGATCACTGCTCAGGTCAGGCTGGGTATCAGTCCGCAGGTGGTGAGCAGTTGTTATTTCCCTTATCATTATTATTATTGGCGGCAGCAGTAGTGGTTTCTGTTATACCTTAGTTACTGAACTGTTCTTATCTCAACCCATGGGAATCACATTCTTTTGATTTTCCTCCCCATTCCTCCGGGAGCTGGGGGAGAAAGGAGCAGGGGGAAGTGAGCAAGCGGCTGTTGCTGAGTTGCTGGCTGGGTTTAAACCGTGACAAAAAGAAAAGACAGAAAGAAGCTTTTTGGTAATTTTGTTTTACCAAAGAATTACAAAACTGCTGATGAGATTTAAAACTCTTGTGATGCGGTATTGATGTAATCAAAAGCAGCCTAAGTCAAATGATGTGCTGTATAACCTAATAAAGAACGTTCAAAGACACTTCTGATGTTACTGTTAGTATAGGGTCTAACACGGGTTGTCTTATTGATTATGCCTGTACGATAAAATATACCCACAAGCAGCTGTTTGTTTTTTAGCTTATGATTCATTTTTTAAGCATGTGTTTTGTTGCATAAATATTCACTTTACTGCTTTGATCTCATACGATTAATTTTCTGTCTTGTTGAAACAAGTATGCATTTCAGACTCTGGAAGCCATATCTTTTGAGGGCCTTAGAGTAACAAGAAACCATATTTAATCTGCTGATGGGCATGGTAAGATGCATAAACTGCAGAGTATTTCCAAGCTCATTTGAATTCCCTTATTAAATTCATGATTACAAAACTTTTAAGCCCAAAATGTGTCTTTGCTTTTATAAGCAACAGTTTATTCGATGCCAGTTACAATATCAGAATTCCTTTGTATCTGATTTTGAGAAAAATATAGAATCTAATCCTGATCTGACTTACATCTGCTTGAACCTTTGACTTAAACATACCTAAGCATTAATCTACATTGGTAGTTATGAAAATAAAACCAAGTTTGATATACTAAATTATTTTCCTGGAAACATTAGTTAACTGTTGAACCAAATGTTTATTTTTTAGAACATTCTTTGCTTTTGTTGAAAGCACTTTCTCCATAGGTACAATTTTGTAAGTATAACAATGTTAGCAAGCACTTATAAATCATAGGATTTAACATGAGCTTTCATGGTCATGTAGCAAAAATGTATGGTTCTCATTCCACAAACTTTAACACTCTTTAAACATCCTGTAAAGGACTGGAAATGCCTGTGCAATGTCTGCTTCGTCTGACGTAACTTTCTGCTGCTCATACCAGATTCCTGCCATTACCATTACCAGTTACCTTTGTCTACCCGAGCTTTCAGACATTTCTGCACTAGCCTGCATTCAATTTTCAAAGCCATGCATCTCTGTAATAGAATATTAACACACTGCAAGTTGGAGGTGTCAGAGCAATTTGACAAACAACACTTTGAAGGACAATGACCTTGAAGCCTCTAGCAGGGCAATCTATGAATTTGGAGTAGCTGTCGTTGAATTGCAAAAGGGTGTATATTAATACACAGGACTACAGATGAAGACTCATTCATAAACACTGACATCATGACAAAGAATGGATCAAACAAAAGTTAAATAAAATATTTATTCTTTTCTTACAAACACATAGAAAGCAAAATTATCTGTCTGCACCCTTGGAATACTGCAAACTGTACCATAGTTTCCAATTCCTTATTCTTTACAATTAAACATTTTCTTCATAACATCCAAATTCTGCCCCAAGTGGACACTGGCATAGGTCCCACTGATTTTAGGAAAAGTAGACCTGCCTCCAAAAGACAGTTATAATGATGCTCGTGTTGAAATTGGGAACCACAGCACAATCTTTTAGGCCATAGCTAAATATCTGAAATTAGATTTTTAAATCCATATTGATACTTCTACATCATTTTGGTCTTTTTTTTAAACACAGTCAGTGGTCATGAAACAACTGAAAGGAGCTAGAGGAATGAAAGTTAGGTCGTATTTATCTTTGAGTTTTAATATGGGTTTAAAGACTTAACTGCAGATATTCCGGTTTGGAAATGTTGGCCTATGGTTGCAGCCTAAACATCCCCAGTGTTTTCTGGGAATGATGAGACAATTATGCAGAAAAGACCATGTGCAGTACTGTTGACTATGGCATAATTAAAGAGGGACAATAAAGCACTGAATGCTCAGCTTAAAAAATATTGTAAAATTACTTGCAACGACTGAACAGAATGATGATTGTTTTCTGGTTTTGTTGAAAAAAGCCTTCAAGAACTGAAACTACAAAAATAAAATATAAATTATAGTTACACAGCCTAAGTATACATTTGTGAGGAACCATTGTCAGTAATTTTGCATTTATGAACATCATTTAAAAGGCTGATTCACACAGCAATGAATTCTCAATTGTAAAAGGAATCTTCCTTTTGCAAATAGAAATATGCTATTGTCAGACTGAAGTACTTATGTTCTTTGTGCTCAGTGTTACAGTTTGTCCGCTTATTAAGTGTTCATAAAATTTGTGAATGCTAATCATACCAGCTTGCACTATTACTCAGTGCAGCACGGTAAGAACATGAGCAAGTATTGTCTGCATTAAAACCAGAACCATCTAACATGTGCAATTGGCATAAGAAGATATCTCCTTCTAGCTGGTTTCCTAGCTAGTTCAGTACAAAATGGCCTGACAGCACATGCACGTTGCACAATTCTGAAGCCCTTCAGGTATTGACACAATGAAACAATAACTATCACAAGCCTGATCCAAGGCCAGATGAAGTGAAAAGGAATGATCTTATTGCTTTTAGTAGGTTTTGGATCATGTAATCCTTGACAAATTTACCCTCCACTACACCCTGACACAATCCTCAAATCACACAAGGCAGCTGGACACAAAAAGTACTAAGACATCAGCAGGTATATGACTTATTTCTTCAAGAACATTGGTGAATAATAGTCTTTCCATGTCAAGGTTGATCCTCAGCCAAATACATATACATTGCCTACCACATGTCATATGTCCACCTTTAGTACAAAAAAATAATTCCTCTTGAAGCACGAATGTTGACTCCACTAATATTTTCAACATTTTTTTTTTTTAAATCCTTTTTTCCTTCTGGAGTTCTCTTCATGCAGTTCTGTAAACTCTGATGCACAACCACATAGGAGCAGAGGCACATAGCACCCGATCGCTCGACCCCCACAGTTCTCCACTAGCAACATAAAAATCATTTTTCTATATTTTTTCAACTCAGTCTCTCTATATATCTTTAAATTCATATGATATAAACTGAACAGTTGCATTTGTGATGAGCTTGTCTGTGAAATCATAATTCTATTTCCTGACATGAAGGCTCTGCTATTACCCTCAACTTTTCAGTACAGTAATGATGATGAGGTATGTAGACAGTTCTGGGCTAGCATTAGAATATCATTGCTCATAACTTAAAAAGGCAAAGCCAAGGTACTTTTTCCTTTCACTCTCCCAACTTGTATTCTTACAAACTATACCCAGTTGAAGTTATTTTTTTTTTAGATTATAATTCAATAGGTGACATCCTACAATCAGTGAAGAACAATTTTCTAAAATAAGTAATTTTAAATAATGAGGTATAAAATAAAGAACAGTTTAACTGTTTCATTCGTAAGCATACAGTCCTTAGAAAAATAACACCACCTTGAAAGAGGGTGGACAAGTGAACCAAAAAGAAAATATTTCACATCCTTCAATGGCTTTGAGTCACATGTTCTGCATCAGATTTATCTTTCACTGCACTTCTACTCCTTTCACTGGAGGTTTATTTGAAAATAAAGCCAAAGATAACCCAAATAAGATTTGGAAACAGAATTCTAGTGAAAGAAGCTATTGAAATAGAGGCATGAACCCCAGAAGGTTCTGGGGGATAAAGGACAATGAGATGTCAGGGAGGCGAGTGGAGGAAGCTGTATATTTTCCATCACATCAGCTGAGTATTCAGGTAGACAGCACCAACCACTAAGATCTGCAGCCACGTTTTTACGTCTAAGAACATTTAATCTGAAGATTATAAACATGGAAATGCAGTACCTGGGGACCATTTTTTTTGAGAAACAGCTGGGAATTATACTCCCTCCTGCAATCAGTTTCAAGCTATATCATATTGGAAAAAAAAAAAAAAGAAAAAAAACAAAACAAGGATTAATTTTTTTCTTTCTAGAGCCTTGCTGGGACCTATCGCCTGTTGTGCTGCAGTACTGACTATTTAAAAGCTGAAAATATTAAAATTTTAACATTATTTTTTCTCTGGTAGGTTTTGAAACAGGCCCCATCCAGACACATTGTAGGTCTCTTCATACCACTGTATGCAATGGACAGCTTCATTAGAGTTTCTGTTAACACAAAAATCTTTTCCGATGTCTAGTTTAAATGCATTCCTTGTAATAGCATTTTACTTTATGTTACATACCTTTTCTCCTTTATTGTGTATTAGTGCCCATTTCTGACACCTTGATATGGAAAACAATCTGATAAACTTCTACGATGAAATGACTGGCTTGTTAGACGACATGACAGCAGCCTATACTTTCTACCTAGACTTCAGTAAGGCTCTGCCTCCCATAAGATCCTTGCAGAAAAACTGGTGAAGCATGGGCTGCATGAGCAGATAGTGAGGTGATGGATTTGTCCTGGGTTCAGTTGTAACAATCGGATAAATGTGCAGGCTCAGAGCATGATGTTTACCAGTGTACACTGGGGGTCAATCGTAAGTCTGATCCTCTTTATTATCTTCATTACTGATCTGCGTAATAGAGCAAAATGTATTGTCAGGAAATTCTCTGCTAATGAAAATATGATGCATCAGTGGGTCATGCTGCAATCCAGATGGACCTCAACAGGCTGGAGAAACAGGTTGACAGTAGTCTCATCAAGTTCAACAAGACAATGTACAAAGTACTGCACCTAGGGAGGAACAATCCCATTCATGAATATATGCTGGGGGTCACTGACCTGGAAAGCAGTTTTACAGAAAACGGACCTCAGGATCCTAGTGGACACCAAGCTAACCATGAGCCAGCAATGTCTCCTTGCAGCAAAGAAGGCTAATGATGATATCACAAGATGGATTAGGAGGAGTGCTGTTAGCAGGTCAGCAGAGGTGATCTTCCCACTCCATTCAGCACTGGTGAGGAGGCCACTCCTGGAGTACCATGTCCAGTTCTGGGCTCAGTACAAGAGACATGGACATACTGAAAAGAGTCCAACATGAAGGGCCAAAAAAGGACCACAAAGATGATTAAGAGATGGGGGCATCTCTAATATGAGAAGAGGCTAAGAAAACTGGGACCATATAGCCTGGAGAAGAGAAGGCTCAATGCAGGGACCTTACAACTGCATATACTTTTCAAACTTAAACAGGAAAGATTTAGGTTAGATAAAGGGAAGAAATACTTTACTGTGAGAGTAGTGACGCACTGGAATGGGTTGCCCAAGGAAGCTGTGAATGCCCCATCCCTGGCAGTATTCAAGGTCAGGTTGGACAGGGACTTGAGCAACTTTTTCTAATGGGAGGTGTCTCTGCCCATGACAGGGGGGGTGGAATTAGATGATCTTAAGGCCCTTTCCAACCCTAGCCATTCTGTGATTCTAAGATTCTATAAATATCTGCAAAGAGGGTGTAAAGAAAGCAGAACCAAGCTCTTTTCAGTGTTCAGTCCTGGGCTGTGAAGTTATTTTCATTTCACATTTAGAATACTTTGTCAGTAGGGTACCATACAATACCAAACCCCTCTACTTCTGACCCAAAATGGTCCTTTCAGTTGTGTATTGGACTGATTTCAATGTCACTGAGGCTTGAATGTGAGGAACCAAAGAGCTAAGGTTCTTTCAGGAATTTAGGTGTCTTACTCTCCCACTCTTGAAATATGTGTGAATGATCTGTCCAAGGAACAAAGGGACACCTAGCTCTTCAGCCTGGCAGGCTACAAGTAAACAAGGGGTTCTGCACAGGGAAGGTTTTTAATAAGAGAGAGCCAATGGAATTATTCTCTGAGGTTTAGCATAAGATATAGCAACTTTGACACTGTCACTTGCCTTAGTCCATCAGTCTTGGGGACCATTCAGAGGACCATGAAAATGTCTGCAATATGTGCTGATGCCTGTTCAACAGTTCAAGATACCTGAGCTTCTCTTTTTTCCTGGATTGTCACATATACTTCTTGGCATAAAAATGCCTCAGTTACTCCAGAACTGCTATACAAAAAGGTATTGAAATCCCACTCTTCTCTAGGTAGTATAAAATAGGCATGCATTCTTGTTTGATAGTGAGTTTATTTGTATGTCCACAGGGGACAGACTAACCATATGACACACATTTACTACCAACAGCCTTTGAGCAACAACACATACTGTTACATTGTCTCAGTTTGCAGCCAAAAATATCAATCAAATGCAATCAGAGCTCTCTTCTTTTTACCCTTTCTTCTGTCTTTTCTTCAGTATATTTTTGTTACCAGTTGCATGTTCTTTAAATAAATCAGGATGTACTTTCCATCTTAACACTAATCTCCTGTGATCCTGCCAAGATCAGCATCAGTTTTGCTCAGTAAAGCTCACCAGGGGCTACTGCAGTAGTTTTAGTCCTAAGAATACAAATGGATGAAGGCAAATTACCTTCCAGTCACCTGCAAATTAATGATTAATTTGTCACAAAATCTAAAATTTAAATGCTTACATGGTGAAACATTCACTTCTGTTATTTAGTACCATGCTGCCTGTATAGCCTAATGCTTTCAGTAATTCACTACAACAATTTCCAAGTCATATTCGAGGCTGTCTCCTAGTAGCTCTCACTGACAGCTTGTATAAAAGAGCAAGGTGAAGCCAATACTCTGCTTTGTCACTGTAGCATAACTTGTCTGCCACAGGAAATATGCCCAAAGCATCAGGATCATAAAAAATTAGACTTCTTTTTTTGTCCCCAAGAGATAAGAAAAGCTTATTTTCTGAACAGCAGAAATGTCTATGAGACTAAGAAACATACAAAGAAAGACAAACCAATTATTTATTTTTAAGTAGTAACATTAGATTCCTAAATGAAGATTAGAAAAATTTATTAAGGAAGACAATCTCTTTGTGTGTAATCAGATGGTATTACCTGTCTAATTTTTAGAATTGCTGAAGCACATCCTATTTCTACTAAATGCAATTGCGACAAACCAGTTGTGATAGCAAACATTATAAATCTGCTATGGCTAATACAGTTACTGTTTCTCAGCATTTATAAAGGCAAACTCAAATTTTCTATGAGTGCTTTCTCAGTTACCCCAATTACATTTTCTTTTTTCTTTTTTTTGGTTGAAAAAGAAACCAGAAAGCTGAACATGCCATGAGAAGACTTTTTTTTTTTTTTTTTTTTAAGAAGGATTTTATACCAGTCTATTCTGTTTTCAATATATTTCTGCTAATCAGTTTGGATGCAAAAAACAACATCAGGTCTGTCAGACTGCCAGAATCAACCTAGTTTTCTAGAGCTCTTCAATGTTTAATATCCAACAGACCATAAAAAAGCAGGTTTTAGTCATAGCTCAAGAAAATGGCATGATATTGCAAGTCTCATCATCACTTTTAAGTGATGAAGTAATGCAAGTCTAGCATAAAGTTTCAGGTTTCATGCTGGTTAGGGCTGCCTTAGGCCAACCATCATGTTGCTTTCTGTGTAAGTAATGAGTAATGGGACTTTCTTTATGCTAAAGAATTTAGAAGCTGTGACAAATATAGATAAATTCCCTTGGTGTAAAATTCAAAGGGTTTCATTAACATCTATCTTCTCCTACTGGAAGAGTTACCAAAAAAAAAGGCAAGGACTAAGGAATCTACGCAATTGGCTATACTCAGTGCTAAGCAAGGTGAGAGCTTCCTCTGAAGACTCATCTAAGGCAAATGCAACTTCATTGTGGTCAGGACGATTTTGTCAGATGCAAATAGAGATTTTGCCAACTGAAATATGGCTGGCTTTAGAAGTTAATGAATGGAAAGCATAATTTTAAGGACCAGTTGGAAAATAGTTTAAAGATGTGCTTTTGTATTTTGTTATCCCTCTGGTGGGAAACCTAATGGTTTCCATCAAAGTAAGTTAAGTGATGAGTACATTTATGCCAATTTCTTATTAATCAATACCTTCATCTTCTTTTTAGATTCATTCATCTAAATCCATTGTGTAGACAGCACTGAGGAGAGGTAGGTGAGCGAAATCCAGCTTTAGTTAACTTTAGCTGTGTTTCTGGCACTGGTATCACAGTTCAAAGTGGGAGGAGAGAGAAGTACCAGAGTGCAGAAGTTAAATGTCTCAAGTGACGAAGGTTTCTGTCATATGAAAGTCTTAGAGAAAAGGGTTGAAGTGTTGCATACAAGAAGCACCTATTTCTAAAAACAAATTTAAAAAATGGGTTATTTTGTCTCCAGTAGACTTCAACTGTCTCATCTCAACTGCATAATGGTAAAAAACGCTAATTAATATATTCTCACAACTACAGATAAAAGCATGAAACAAAATCCATTTCGAGCTCTGATTTTCAAAGATCCAGCTACACTGGAACAATACAGAATCTGCAGGCAGGTAGTCCAAATATTTGTGGGAAGTAGAAGAAATACATAATGCAAAATTTTGAAGGGTTTTTTTTCCTTGTTTTCATGAGAACAGACATAGAGTCATGGATTTTAGGACACGGAGGTCAGAAAGAACGGATAATTTATTTTTTTCCTTTGCTTCCTCAATGATACCTTCTTCTTTTTGTCAAGCTTAAGGACTTCAAATTGGAATTTGAACAAGACTAAATAGAGTGCCTGTATAAAATATTTATATAGAGAAGTAATAAGACTACTTTTATGCTTTGTTTTCACAAACTTTACTGATCATGGAACACTGAACAACATCTACCCATCTACCACATACTGATGTTGGATACACATTTTTCACTTTGTTAGTAACTTGATTTTAAAGATGGTATGCAGAAACTTCTATATAGTTACATTACTTAGGCTCTGAAGGAATTATTAAACTGATAGCACCACTAATCTTTCCCTTAATTATATCCATGCTATACACTGATGGTAGCATAACAGCTGACAGGGAGCTGTTATGATTTCAGTGTAATTAAGACTTTGTTGACTGATCATTTTAATGTGAAGTATTCTTGCTGGACAAAAACCTATCAAGCAAAAAAGTAGACATTCTTGAATCATTCCCTTTGAATAGGAATAGGGAAAGAAAATATGGCTGAGTTCTTTAAGGAATTAAAAATGGGTTACTGAGTGATATGTCTGGGAAAACTACAAAGTAGGTCCCTTGGCAACAGGTGGTACCATGTTTGAAGAACCCATTATGACTCAGATGTTTCCACAGAAGGTTTAGCTTGGTTTATAATTTTTGTTTACCACAAAGTTTTGCTTATGCTCTCATTTCTAATGCT
Source organism: Coracopsis vasa (assembly GCA_026283785.1). Classification (NCBI taxonomy): domain Eukaryota; kingdom Metazoa; phylum Chordata; class Aves; order Psittaciformes; family Psittacidae; genus Coracopsis; species Coracopsis vasa. The sequence continues at coordinate 13,514 of JANHGB010044848.1, forward strand.
GTCTACAATGCTTTTGTTATGAATTTCCAGTATATATTGAAGAGTAACTTGTTTATTTTTCTTCTAAGACCATACAGAACATTTAGCACAATTTGATATATTCACTTTGGTGGACACATCATAGTATCTGTTTTTTAAACAAGAGATTCCCAGAAAAGTATTTGGAAAGGAAAGAAGAGCCTCATGAAGTTTAACAAAGTGAAGTGCAAGGTCCTACACCTGAGACAGGGCAATCCCAGGCACAGCTACAGGTTGGGCAGAGAAGAGATTCAGAGCAGCACTGCAGAGAAGGACTTGGGGGTGTTGGTTGATGAGAAAATGAACATGAGCTGGCAGTGTCCGCTCACAACCCAGAAGCCAACCATATCTTGAGTTGCATCAAAAGTAGCATAACCAGGTCGAAGGAGATGATCCTGCCCCTCTATTCTGCTCTTGTGAGCCCCTACTTGGAGTACTGTGTGCAGTTCTGGTGTCCTCAACATAAAAAGGACATAGAGCTTTTGGAGCAAGTCCAGAGGAGGATCACAGAGATGATCAGGGGGCAGGAGCACCTCCTGTATGAAGATAGGCTAAGAAAGTTTGGCCTGTTTATCCTGGAGAAGAGAAGGCTGCATGCAGACTCCATAGCAGCCTTCCAGTATCTGAAGGTGGCCTGAAGGATGTTGGGGAGGGACTATTCATTAGGGACATTAGTAGTGATAGGACAAGGGGTAACAAGGGGACATTAGTAGTGATAGGACAAGGCGTTAACAGGTTAAAACTTAACCAGGGGAAGTTTAGATTGGATATAAGGAAGTTCTTTATTGTAAGGGTGGTGAGGCACTGGGAGAGGATGCCCAAAGAAGCAATAAAAGCTCCATCCCTAGCACTGTTCAAGGACAGGTTGTACGGAGTCTTGGGCGACATGGGATAGGGTGAGGTGTCCCTGTCCATGGCAGGGGGTTTGGAACTAGATGACCTTAATGTTCTTTCCAACCCTAACTATTCTATGATTCAATGAGAAATTATCTCCAATAATATCTTAGGTACACCAAATCCTCAGCTCCCCCTTTCCCTTCAACATAACACAATTAAACCACTAGCAAATGAGGATACCGCATATAATCATTCACAAATAATTCACTCGTTAGGCTCTGCTAGGTAAAATACTTGCAAACGACCCTTTGGGATCTCTCTGGAGAAGGACTGCATTTAGTTGTTGCCATCCCAACAGTTATACTTCTATCTCAAAAGAACCCATATAAAACAGATGAAAGACCAATAATTTCTGTAAAAGGATTCCTGACTGGCCTTTATCTAAACTGCCAGAACTGTCTGAATCTAATATCAACTTCACTCCAAACAGATTTTAGTCACAGTTTCTGCTGTGTTAGGTAATGAGTGCTTTCCAAGAAAGGCAAAAATGTGGATGGGTAATGGACGGGTAAATAAGTTGATGAGCAGAAGAAACAGAAGTAAATATTCAGTCAGTAAATGGCATGGCAAATTTCAGAGCTGTGCAAAGAATTACGGCGGTTGTGCTTGCAGGCAGAATGAGTCTGGATACATAACAAGGTAGATGTTATGGGAAAGCTATTGCCTGCTTTTCTACATTCAAACTTCATTTGAGGAGGTATATAGCCACTGCAGTAAATTTATCATAGCCCTTGCCATATTTTAACTTCTCTAATCCCAGGTCACAGAGGCTCTTGTCTTCTTTTGCTATGCACCAGAAATCTCTCCTTCCCTAAATTTGGTCCAACACTCCTGTTTGTGTCTGCTATGGAGCACCAACTGCAGTAGAGACGAAAAATAAAAAAGAAGAGAGGATTCAGAGAAATGTTGATATCAACATCCAGGTTCAACAGCTTGTCCTAATTTCATTTGGGAAAAGTGATGAGATAGAAACTTCTCCAAGCCTAGCTTGTGCAACATTGATTCTGAACTATAAGCCTCAGGCAAGTACATCTTCTTTTCTATACAGGTTGTGAAAATGCTTAAAGGGGGTTCTGTTCTCACCTTCTTCAGGAGGAAGAGACTAATAACAGATGAGTGAGTAACCATCACAAGAAACCTGAAAGTTTAGGGACAGATGACATGGAGAAAAATCTTGGAAGAGTGGAGGAGGTAATCAAAAGTAAAATTCTGAGTGTCTACACCTGCTGATGCTGCTAGAAATTTGAACGTCTGTAGTACGCCATTAAATGTTCAGAGTTGTTTCCATAATTTCACTAAGATCTTAGAGGAATGCACTCTACATTGATCATTATAATAGCTTAGATAAACCACCAGTAATCATACTCTAGGCAACCTTTGAAATAGGGAAGGTGAAGGTAAGAAGGGTGAAGGTAAGGAGGGTGTCCATGTAATAGGAGGGGTCTTTCCCTGTGTAGAGGATTTTGGCCGCCTCAAAAAAGGGAAAAGAGAAAAAAGATTGCCCATATGGTTCTCATCCCTTCAGTCTCTCATTGCAAAAGTGACCAGAATTTTGACCATGATGTCTGAAATCAACGTCATACTAATAGCTCCAGAAAGTATAATATTGTCTGCACCAGATGAAGTACAAAGTTACTCCACAGAAGTAAATTAAATCAATACAAAATACCTCAGAATGCTCTGGGAGACTTTGCCTTCCACCCTGCTATCTACTTTATTGATGTACTACTAAACCAAATTAAGTAGTACATCAATAAACAGTTTTAATTAGGATACTGTGGCCTGAGGAGATGTCTGAGATTTTTTGGTGGGAGAAGAAACTAGTAAAGAAAAAAACAGCTAAAGGAAAAATCAGTGTCAAGGAAATAAAATAAAAGCTAACAAAATCACCAGAGCTTGAACAAAGCAATAGAAGATAGTACAGGTGAAGATCAATGTCTTGAAGCAAACAGAAAGGAGAAAATAGACTGGTGTTATTGACAACAATAAAAATTTGTGTTTCCAGTTATATGCTAGGCTTATTGAAATTTTTATAATACAAATGCAAACGTAGATTTAAAAAGAGAGAGAAAAAAATTGATAATTGGAAGAATAGATGGTTTTTCCCTTAAGACTGATGGCAAGTGTTTTTCAGTGAATTGTATCTGAAAGTAGTACTTACATTTGGATTATAAGTTTACCTGCTTGAGGTAAAGATGACTAAGACAAAAAAAGGAGAGGAAAAAAACTTAGACTGAGCAGTTAACTAATAGTATAAACCAAGCTAATTACTAAATTATCATTAAGACTTCCAAACTATATCTACTCGTAATAAAAATGACGAAGATTTATTTGTGTGTAACCACAAGTATGCAATGGATGCAGTTTTGAAACCAGCCACAGAAAATATTGAGGATGCCTTGAAGTTCCATGATTCTGTTCAGCAATTGACTGCTCACGTGGTTAATGATTTGAGGAATAACTGCTCCTAGGTGTTGTAAAAATTTATTGCATCATTTGTTAGTTAAGCTCAAGATAGATCCAATGATCTAACTTTTGATTTATTTAAGGTTATAAGGTCCAAGAACAGTTACCTACATCATCGAACAGTTTTAATTTGCCATCAAAGACTCATCTTATGCAGGTCTACAACTGCAGACGGTCTGTGTTTAATAATTGATGAGATCTGTATTCAATGCTTAATCAGAGAGAGAAATATTACCTATAATATGGGGCTGGTAGGTTTTTTTGTTTTTTCTTGGAGGCTGATTTACGGTCTGATTTCTTTGCATTATTCTCTGTCGGTATCTAAATGCCTCTGCAGAGTCTTCTTTGGAAGGTATTCTTACTTTCTAAACTTATGGCTGTATAAATTTGAATGAAGGCAATAAAGTTCCATTCTTTTCTTGTACAGTTTCCTTTTATGAATTATTTCCTTACTCTTTTTTTTATTTTTTTAAGTTAAATTCTTTTCCTCGCAGACAAGGATGTTATTAGACACCTTCTCACAACAAGGCAGAATAAGTGCACCAGTTTGGAGGATGACGAATGCAGAAGGAAAGCCAGAAGAGAGAAAAAAAAGCTCTCCAAAATAAGGTGAAAATGTGTTGAAGAATAATAGCTATACATATGTTTCTCTTTTAAGAAATATTGAATAAAAATATTGGCTTAGTTGCAATAGAAACTAATGAAAGAATAATTTAAAAGTTTATGTGACTGAGTAAACCCTAAAAATAATTTAAAAAAAAATCAAAAAATCGAAAGGAATTAATATACCGAAATAGCAAACAAATCCTCAGGCTTTACATTTTCCTTTACATTCACGTTTACGGAAATACTGGAATTTGTCTCAAATTCATTCAACCAATGAAAGCTTAACACTGGGCTGTAATCAGGCTTTATACATATCCACTCATGTTTTCCTACAACATGTTTTATATATTTGATGGTTTGTCCAGATTTTGGGTGGAAAAGCAGAAAATCCTTTGCTTATTGAAAAAGTTATTTTTACTTTGCTTATTAGTCCTTCCTCTTCTGTTCTGCTGTACTGTCTATGTTTTGGGTCTTACTTTTCTTCTGTTTAAATGCCGCCAAGGTCCTATTTCAAAATGCTTAACAACTTCAGTAGAACTGTCTGACAGACTGATCATCCAAGGAAGAGTTAGTTACAGGTAACCTCAAATTCGTTTCCTGATAGTACATTTTATTTTGTAAAATAAAAAAAAAATACCAATTTTTAAGTAATGGGTGACAATAACACAAGGCCTTCTTAGCTTTGGGTAATCAGGAGACTGGAAGACATCTCCACCCAAGAACATCTTTCTTAGCATCAGGTTACCCTTCATCTCATGACATTCTCATTGAAGCTCATTATATCTTGGAGCTAGAGAAATTTTACTTAGAGTAGGGCTATTCTATGGACCTGGACTGTCTTCATTTTGATAGCTTGAATATCTACATACAAGGTTGGGAGGTTGACTAAAAAATGTGATTTCAATTTAATCAAATGAGTCTTCAAATACCTAATCATTTTTTCTTTTCCATCACTTTTCCAGGTGTATCAGAAACATCAGCAGATCTTTATCACATACATACCAATAATTCTTTATGTCTGTCAGTGACAGGAAGTATGGATATATGATATTTTAGTAAAAGGAAACCCAGTAATTACATTGAGTTTCCGAAGAAATAATTTTGTCTGATTATTTTTTTTTTATTAAAAATTGACATGTTTATCAACAGACAAAACTGAATTAATTTAGTGTGAAAATTATTTTAAAAATTGAGCTATTTTAGCTGAAAAAGATACTGCTCTAAAGCACTGTCATCTCTATGATAAACATTTTTCGTTGTCCTGATTTCAGCAGTAGCAGTCATTTTTCTCTTTCTTAGTAGTTGGTGCACTGCTGTGTTTTTGACTTTCGGCCTGGGAACAGCAACTGATAACACCGATGTTTTCAGTTGTGGCTTAGCAATGTTTAGTCTGAGCAAGGACTTTCTGAGCCTCATGCTCTG
>JANHGB010044853.1:0-24944 GCA_026283785.1 Coracopsis vasa
GTGTTCTTGCTACACAATCCATGAAGTTTGCAGCATGGAAACCATAAGCTTACATAAGAAGATCAGGGAAAATAAATCCCATGCAAAAATGCTTTTAAAAATTTTTGTAGGTTTCCAGAAAGTTTTTGTAGAGTAAAGCTTTTGCAGAATTAAGACTATTGAATAGCTTTGCATGTTATTTTGTTGCAGACTGAGAAGAAAATTTTCTTGAGATTGTATTTGTCTTTTTCCACCTCCCAAACAGAGGTAGCCTTGTGGTATGGAATCTGGTGGGCTGTCTAGTGACCTCAGACAAAATGTTTGACTTCTCGTATCACATACTTTGTGTGTAAGACTTATTCTGCTGTCCAACGATGTGCCACTCCCAATTGCCAGGATCAGACTGGATAAAGCCCAGTGTTGGAAATATTCTGCTCGTGATCCGCAAAGTGAAATTAAGATGCAAACAAGGTCAAGTACCGCAATCGATCAGTTTATTATAAAAAGTTAATTATTATAAAGAAGATAATTATTATAAAAATGATAGCGATAGGACAGATCAGAAAAAAGAATAGAAATTAAGCAAGAATGCCGAATGCAGACAGAGTCATAACTGTGGATTCAGAAGCATCTCGAGGGACAGACGTTCATAGTTGTGGTGGGTGTCCCCAACAGCGATTAGCTTTTTCCCCTTCTATAATATGTTAGGGTGAAATATCTCCATTCTTAATGACCCATACTGCTAACTCCTGATGAATTACATGCATCCAGGTTTGCTGGTCTTGCAGCCAGCTCTTCAACTGCACGTCTGTCAGCAATCCTTGTGGTAACAGACAGGAATTCCTCACACCACTCCTTGAGACAATGGACACTGGAGTTTTATCTCAGCTCCTCACATCCATCTTTGAAATAGTGGACCTCAGTTCCTCACACCAATATTTGAAACAACAGACGGTTGAGTCTGATTTCCGTTCAGTACCTCACACCAAGACAATAGTTTTAGTTTTGGGAGCCTGATGTGCAGCCATGGCTAACTGGCCTGATGATATTGCTCAGAGACCAACACCCAGAACGGATGTGATGCCCACGATCATCAAGCATGTGCATCTTCTATAGTCCACATTTGAAGGTGGCACTAGCAGCAATTCAATCATATGATTATGCGGTTCAAGGCTATATTCCAGTCCTAAGCTCTATTTGTTTTCTAACAATGTTCCAGAAAGAATCACTTCTTCTTAGATCCTTATTGCTGTGCAAGGTAAGTATTTTGTATGCCTCTTAAAGAGCACCACTTTGTCTACAGCTTCTGTGAAAATATTTGGTTTCTCACAAATTTAGTAACTTTTTACAAAAACAGGAGAGTGCTTAGGTTTGGCTTTGTGCCTTGTGAACACTTTCTTGATTCTGCTTGTGCAGTCATTCTGCTTACAGTTTCAGTATTGCTCCTATAAAATTTTTGACTTCTTCATGCATCTTTGTGCTGCTCATATTACATAGTTGGTAATGTAATGTAACTCATGGTGGCTCTGTCTAGGTTTGCCCATCAAAACTTACTTGATTTGAAGAGTTTTGCAGCTTGGAAATTCTTCTTTGCATTATTCTTCTACACTTCAGTCAGCATTTTCTGTCCTTATTTTTCTCCAGTCTTTAAATCTCTGATTTGCATTAAACAAAGCTCTTGATTTAAGGATTCTAAAAGCCTCACAAAACTATATATCTGACTCAAGTCTCAGAACTTCTATGTTTCTGAAGTTATTATTTTGATTTCTCATATGAAAATGAGGTTTTCTAGAAATTTAATTCCTGGAGTACAGTATTCTACGTATCTCTGTATCATAAGCTGGTTGAATTGAATTGTAACTCTTACATAAACCTAAGGTTTCTGACTAATATTTCAATAAAAAAAAAAAGAGAGATGACTTTATAATTCTTTGTGGCTATGCCTCCATCCACGAATAGACCAGATTCTTGGCTGCTTCTTTGAGTTACTGGTTTCATCCATGAACATCTGAGTCGCACAGGAAACATCTTACGTCATCCTTCTTGCTTCTCTTTACTTTCCTGTTTCAAGCAATGCTATGTCCTTTGCTTTAAAAGGCAGAGTTTGAGGTGGGGTCAATGAGAAATCTCTGTTAAGAATTGCAACTGAGTCCTTAGTATGGTGAAAAGAAAGCTAAAATCATAAAAGCTAGCTGATGAAACTTGAGAAGTATGAGGTACTGAATATCTCTTCTGAGCAAAGATCTGACTGGCTGTCAAAATTCATTCATCCAGGTGCTTTTACTAAATGGTCAGAGATCCTTATCCTGTGGAGGAGTCCTTTTAACTGTGACACTGCTGTTGGTAATAATCTCTGGTCACAGAATACAGGACTACCAGGAAGCCAGGGCATTGCTGAGTTCTGTCCTTTCTATATCAGACTATTTCCAGTTTGCATGTGCTTTATTCTTTCATTCCTGGTAGTGATGTAGCAACCTGGTTCCTCTGGTGTGATAGATTTGCTATTTGTGTGTCCCCCCTGTTTTTCTCGAAGAGTGACTTCTGAGAATGTATCAATGAGCTTTGGCTGCACAACTGTTTCAAACGCGGTAGACTGAATGGATCTTTGCAGTTTGATCTGCACAAGCATTTGGATTATAATGAATTTTCAATCTATGTATGTGCAACTCATCTATGTGGGCTTTGCATTTCAGGCCTCGTAAATGCAGCTAAAGTAAGCAGAATAAAATTTTCTAACAGCAATTGAATTAAAAGATAAAAATAAACAGGTAGCAATGCATATGGTTAGGGGCCTTCTTACACTTTTCATTCTTTGTTTGCTCCTCTGTGCACACATCCATGGGTTCTGACAGTATCACGCTTTAGTTTTAGTAACAATTTTCTTTCTTTTATTTACATTGATAAGGTATTCCTCAGAATATACACATCTGTTACCAGATCTCATTATGGTAGCCTGGAAAGCTTTTTGGTCTGTAAAAAGTTCAGACATGCTCATGCAAGCAAAGATCTTTAGTATCTTAGTTCCAGTAAGGTGGTTTTGGCATAGGTAAAATGGCAGGGAGAATGTTGGACATTCTCATGAGTGTTTTGGATACTGGCCCAGTACTTTGGTACCTCTGCTAGAAATTACTCACATGAAGTATCAACAAGTTGGGGATTTTTTAAACTACATTTCAGAGGAAAAATTATTCACTTGTGTATATGTCTGTCTCATTTACCATCTTAAACTGGGATATAACTAATTTTTTAGAATAGAATTTCTTGCTTCAAGTCTCTACACATTTGACCTTGAGCCTTGGAGTATCATATTTCTATCTTTCAGCACTGAATTTATATTGCATATATATCTCTCTGTGTATATATAAAATATATATATTAAAATCTCATTGTATTCTAATGATACCTCCTCATGTCAGCCCATTTATTAGCATTACATCTACTGTGTACGTCAAAGAAATTGATGAAATGGTAAATAACAGCATAGATCTTAAGGGATTCCTATAGGAATATTTGCTTTCAACAAATACTTTTGTTATAGCTAGGCTAGTTGCTTTATTTACAGTTCTCTGCAAATATTTCATATTTCTAGCTTTCCATTCAAATGCTGTGATGAAGTTCACATGGAAGCTCTGCTATGTCTTCCAAAATGTCACTTTTGGTTTAAACTACCTTGGTTCTTTTATTAGGAAATGCTTGCTAATATCTGGGCCATTTCATATGTTGTGGAGTTACAGTTGTGTTATACTGACACTGGAATTTTTAAGGTATTCTTGTGTTTATAATTTGAAATTCTGAGAATGAGAGGACTGCTAACTTAATTGAAAGGGGTTTTTGCCTTATTAATTTTATTGACTGTGTTAACAGAAGCTTGATTTCTTTGGCTGGTTTAAAACAATCTGAACATAGTGCTTTGCCCTTGTCATTTGGGTAACAGAGGGAGCTGTTTTATTTACTTGTGTTAATTGCTTGCTGTCTTTGACATTGTAACAGAGCCCTTTGTCAACAGCAGTGGTCTTCTTGATTGTGTTCTATTAACAGGACTACATGAAAATAGACTTCTTTTTCACTTGAAATTGTATGCAAGGGAAAAAAATAAGAATAATACACTCAGACTTGCTAACTGTTCTGAGGAAAGAAATGTCTTCTAAACTATCAAACAACAATAATCTAAGAAAATAAAATGTCTAGTACTACAACAAGAATGCTACTGCAAGGCTAACATATACGCTCCTACCCCATATCTGTACAACCTATCAGGCTGCACAATGTTTTTGATATCTAATTATTGTCCTCTTTTTTTCCTTCCCAAGTTGACCTTCGCACGTGCTACTCATAGAGTAGATTTCTAGATTAAAAGACTAGTTTCTCTAGAATCCATTTGTACTTATTGGTCATATAAAAATTTGGCCAGTGCCCTTTAAGTTATGCTTTTTTGGAAATCTGCTCTCTGGCGAAATTCTTGCTTTCCCTCTCTTCCCCTTTCCTTCTCTCATTCCCCCATTTCCGTCCCCATTTATTTATCTCTCAAAAAAGAGATTGTAAGGCTTTTCGACGGCATGATACATCAGTGAGAATGCACAGTCAGCAGTTACAGATATGAAGAGCAAAGCTTATCCTACCTGACTGCCGTGGTTTAAGCCCAGCCAGTAACCCAGAACCATGCAGCCGCTTTCTCAGTCCCCCCATCCCTTCTTCCCTCCTCTCCTGGAGGGATGGGGAGGAGAATCAAAAGCAGGTAACTCCCACAGGCTGAGATAAGAACAGTCCAGTAACTAAGGTATAACACAAACCACTACTGCTACCACCAATAATGATGAGGGAAATAACAAGGGTAGAGAATACAACAGCTCACCTCCCGCCAACCAATACCCAGCCCAACCCAAGCAGTGATCTAGCCCTTTTGCGTAACTGCCCCCAGTTTATATAGTGGGCATGACGTGCTGCGGAATACCCCTTTGGTTAGTTTGGGTCAGGTGTCCTGTCTCTGCTTCCTCCCGACTTCTACTCCTCCCTGGCAGAGCATGAGACTCAGAAAGTCCTTGGTCAGAGTAAACATTATTGAGCAACAACTAGAACATCAGTGTTATCAGCGCTGTTCTCAAGCTGAAAGTCAAAACCACAGCACTGCACCAGCTACTATGAAGGAGAAAAAAATGACTGCTACTTATGAACCCAGGACACTGACCAAACTCCCTGCTGTGTGACACAGCATCACCTGTCAAGACTGGGAGAAGATCCAGGAGAAAGTTAAGAAGCTAATGAAGTAAGGCCTGTTTGATTAATAGCTAGAGACTAGGATGCCACCCACTAACGAAAAGAAGTGAGAAACCAGACAAGGATGGTCTGGTCAATCACATCATTTATTTCAACAGTAACTCAGCCTCGCTGAAAGCAGAAACTAGCTGTTCTTTTCCTCCCTTTTCCCAACAGTTCTCCAAAAGTTGTGCTTTCTGCTCATGTGTATTAAAAGAACCATGTTTCTTACAAGAACAATTGATAGTTCAGTCCACAACCCTTCTTTTTCACAGCAAAAAAGTCTCCGAGAATGCAGTTCTTGGGATGAAGTTTTTATTATCTCCTTCAGAACCTGCATTTTTTCCTGGGATCACAGAAGGACAAATGCCCTCTACAAATGCTCCCAAGATTTTCCATAAGAATTGTTTATTCTCTGGGATGACATGACGAGTGACCTGTATCTCTGTAGCAGATGAGCCTGACATTTTTTCTTTCTGATAAAAGATAGTCTGTGATAAGGAACATTTAGATGTTTGGGGAAGTGGCAGCTACCCCTTATTTAGAGAAGGGTTATAAAGCTGGGTATTAATGGAACTCCAGTTAGTGACTCTTCCTGCCACTGTCTGCTCTTTGCAGTGCTTGCATTGCTCTGGCCCTGCTAACCTGGCCTTGAAAATGCCCAGTTGAACAAGTTGGCTTCAAGAGATAGAATAATGAGTGCTTTTCATAGTCCAGCCAAAATCATTATGCTTGGGGTATTCTCTCCAGATGTTCACCAAAATGTGCATATACCCCTTTTGCCAGCTAACTGTATGTCAGGAAGCTTGTATGTCTTTAGCTTGGCCCAGCAGGGATTAGCTGGCAGAATGGAGTCAGCAAGAACTGGGCTGTCTGTCTGGGGCAGTATGCAAGGAAAATGTGAAGTTAAATATCCAATAAGTGTGATAGAAAACGCTGTCCAGGGAGCAGAGGTCAAAAAAGCCAGCAGGCAGGGTCATGGGACTGCCAAAGAGAACTGACTGTTCAAAGTGTGTAATTCATAGCTATGTAGTAATCACCTTGCAAGCTATCTGGACAGGGAGGTCAGTGACAGCAGAACAGACATATACCTGGGATGAAGCCCAGCCTGCAAACTCAGGGAAGTTTCCTGGGAAGCAAGTACCAGCCACTTTTTGGATGGATGATAAGGTGGCACTGTGATATGGGCAACAAGCTGTCCAGTTATTAGGAACTGCCAGCCCTTCTTCAAGTGTAGCATTGTTGCTATCACAAATACAGAAACCTGGCTTTGTCCCTGATACCAGTAATCCTGAAAATATGAACATTTTGAATATTTAGTGTCATAAAGAAATAGGTCCCTGTTTACAGCAGCACTGAGCTAAGTACTTGGACAGGTGAGAGCTCCCGCTGACAGTCGGTGCAGCCAGCAAGCAGACAACTGAGCACTGCTGTGCATGGACAGGTCGCTATTGATTTAAGTGATCTTATCCCCATAAAGGATTTTTTTCGCCACTTATTAAGAAACAAGAAGTAGATAAAGATGAGTTTCATCAGAAGAATGAAATTATTGCTGGAAATCCATTTGTCTTTGAGTCTAATGTGTGAAAACGTAGACAAAGCTGCCTAAACAATACAAAACAGAAAGCCAGCTAATGCCCATAAAGCTTCCAGACACTGCTTTTTAGTCCTCAGAGCTCCAGGAACAGATGAAGGGCAATTCAACTGCTTTTAATGATACGCAATAGAACATATGCTTTATTTCAAAATGCCAACTGTTCTAAATACCATTAATGTACTAGTGTCAGTGTCAGTGTAAAACTGTACACCATTTTATACATCTTGTGGTTTGTAAATATCAAATAGTTCATTTTGATATACAAAGGAAAGCTGACTGGGCTCAGCAGTGTCACGTAGTAACCTCCTTAGATTTAATTCCATATTTATTGGTTCAATACAACTTCAAAGAATAGTAATTCTTTTTTTGGTTTTGGTTTTTGTTTTAATGGGCAGAGCTACACAAAACTATGCTCAGGTATAAGTCAGTGTGTCCTAAAGAAGTTAGGGGGATGAACCTAACAGCCACTGTTAAGAACACACATGAAGATAAACAAACAGCACTTACTTACAGTATAAAAGATGGGGCACATTAGTAAATTGGGTTGTTTAAACAAAAAGCAACAGAAAACCAAAGAAAAATTGCTGTCAGGTGACTCCCTACATCTCAGCTAAAGGATTTTAAAGTATTTACGGAGCAGACAAACATCACAAACTGCAGACAAGAAAATTTTGGCGATGGTAAACAGTGATTTTACATGTTTCTTACAATATCAATGAAATGTATGATGACAGCCTCATTGAGAAGAGAGACTGAAAGTACCAAAGAAGATGAGGTATTCAGCCAGAAGACAGAGTATGCAAAAAAAAAACCCCAAATCCCAGATACAGCTCTTCATAAATTATTCTTGATTAGTTTTATAATTAAGAGATTTATCACTATTAATGATAGACTTGTGGCTTGACTACGAGTTTAAAGCTTTGACATCTAGACAGAATTACTCTTTACTGTGTTGGTAACTGTGGTGGATCTATTTATTTATTTATTTATTTATTTATTTATTAGTTAGGAAAACATATTGTTCCAGGAGAATTTGGATTGGCAGTCCTTAAGTCCTTAAGACCTCTCCATAGAAAACAAATCCAAACTAGCTAATGATGGTCTTACCTTCCCTCCTATCACATCAGCTCAGTCATGTTGGTGGCAAGAGTTCATCTGTGAGAGATTCCAGTTGAGATTGAGAGTGTCGTCAGCAAGTTCGCAGATAGCACAAAGCTGAGTGGTGCAGTTGACACAGCTGAGGGACAGGATGCCATCCAGCGGGAATGGACAGGCTCGAGATAGGGTTCATGCAAACCTCATAAGGTTCAACGGGGTCACGTGCAGGGTCCTGCACACAAATCAGGTCAACCGCAGTATAAATATAGGCTGGCGGATGGAGGGATTGAGAGCAGTCCTGAGGATAAGGAATTGGGGGTACTGGTGGGTGAAAGATTGGACATGAGCAGGCAATGTCCACTTGCAGAACAGAGGCCAGTCATGTCTTGGGCTACATCCAGAGGAGTGTGGCCAGCAGGTAAAGGAAGGTGATTCTGCCCCTCTAACACTTCTCTGGTGAGACCACATCTGCAGTTCTGTGTCCAGCTCTGGAGTCATCAGTACAGGAAAGACATGGACCTGTTGGAGAGGGTCCAGAGAAGGGACACAGAAGTGATCAGATGGATGGAGCACCTCTGCTGTGAGGAAAGGCTGAGAGAGTTGGGGTTGGTCAGCCTGGAGAAGAGAAGACTTTGGGGATACCTTACTGCAGCCTTTCAGCTCTTAAAAGGGGCCAACAAGAAAGATAGGTAGAGACGTTTTATCAGGGCCTGTTGCAATAGATGAGGGGTAATGGGTTAAAAATAAAAAAGGGGAGATTCAGGCTGGACATAAGGAAAATATTCTTTACAATGAGGGTGGTAAAATCCTGGCACAGGTTGCCCACAGAGGTGGTGGATGCACCACCCCAGAAGACTTCCAAGACCAGGCTGTATGTAGTTCTAGGCAACCTGATCTAGATGCATATGTCCCTGCTTGTTGCAGGTGGGTTGGACTAGATGATCTTTGGAGCTTCCTTCCAACTGATACTAATCTAGGATTCTATGATTCTGTTGTTGGAGGTACTGTACAAAGGCAGTAAGAAACAATCTCTGTTTCAAAACATTTACAGGATGTATAGTCACTATAGATCAGTGGACTGAGATGTGACGAAGTAGCTTGTTTCATGTTAAACAGCAAAGGATTTATCTTATTTAAAAGCAGAGGCATCAATGCTTATCAGCAGTGGGTAAGGAACAGTTACTTGTCCAGTGAGCAGTGGGTTGTCAGCAAGTGCATGGGAAGACAAGATGACTGGTAAGGAGAAAATTGAGCTCCTGTATTCTGCTGTCAGGCAGTTTTCCTTTGACATGTACTGCTCCCTCCAGATGAGCTGAGTGTCTGACAAGTAGGGACAGTTTTATTAGTTATAGGCTATTTAGTTGATTCTATGCCAATTAAATTCCATGTCAAAAGGATTTGTGTAGTTTTAATAGTTCATGTACCCTGCAGAAACAAATGAACCCTGAAAATTGGCTGGTTCTAGACCCCTAAGAAAAAGCTATTGTCACTGCATCTTACGGGATTACTGTTTTGCAACATAAACAAAATTGACAAGGCCAGGCGGGACAGGGGTTTGAGCAACCTGCTCTAGTGGAAGGTGTCCCTGGCCATGGCAGAGACTTTGGAACTAGATGAGCTTTAGAGTTCCTTCCAAACCAAACCAGTCCGTGACTCTATGACAATTACTACACAGACCTTGCAAAGCACCAATTAGTCAAAAGTTACCAATCACTTCACAGGGATGAGTTTCCTTAAATCTGTTGCTAAGAAAGTGCTGCTGGTAGGCATTTTGGTCTCTCCATTGGGTCAGTGATATATCTAACCAGGCACTGCTGAAGCCTTCAGTAACTGGGCAGAAGTTCCCAAGTAGTGGAAATCATTTGCATGTGAAAGGCGAGTGCATATTGTGAGTGAATTTCTGCCCTCCCAACAACTTGAATTAAACAAAGTCCCTCAGCCTTTTCTAGGTCAAGCCCAGGCTGGAAGCTCAGAGTTACTAGCCAAATGTAATGGTGTTGTGAGACAGTAATATCAGGAAAGGGATTTTAGATGCTAAAGATTTTATAGAGAAAATAAACTCATATCACTGAATTCCGTATTTAATTTCTCATGCAGTTTATTGACATTCTTTTTCAGAAAACCTTACACATTCAACTGAATCTCTTAAGAACTGTGATAAAATTAGCTAAGAAGCTTATTTCCATTATTTCACTCATTTTATCACTCTATTTTCTCGGTAATTTTTCACCAGTTCATTTAAACTAATCAACTATTTGTTATGGTCATTTTTAGTTTGGCTTAGTTTTCTCTTAGGAATCCCACAGTTCTTTAAGAGATTGACTTGAGTTAAATATCTTCAATATCAAGAATGAAGAGAGAAGGAGAGTTGAGGCTGCAAATATTTCTTGTACTGCTCTTTTTATGAGCTGTAACTTCCACTGAAATTAAAAGCAGTGTGGAATTGAGTGGCTAGAAATAAATGTCGCTACAGCTGCAAATCCAACACTTTCTTTGTCTGGCAGGACAGCTCAGGGCAAGCCTGTACAGCAGCAGCAGCAAATGCGCAGTCAGTGCCGGAGGAGAACAAGGTCTCACTGGTGATGACAGTAATACCCCTGTGCTTAGTTGTGTGTTCTGCTCTCCTGTCTGAAAGAACATCAGATGGGTTATTAGTAGAGCTTGCTGCAAATGGGATTGACAGAGGATAGGAGGCTCTAATGCAAGTTTTAGAAAAGTCAAAGCTAATTTTTTTTTGTCATTGTTCATTTATTATTTCTTGAAGACCCAGAGAGTTGTGGTCAATAGCTCAATGTATAATTGAAGACCAGTAACAAGTGGTGTCCCTCAGAGGTTAGTGTTGGGACCAATCCTATTCAACATCTTTGTCTGCATCGTGGAGAGTAGGATTAATCCGCCCTCAGCAAGTTTGCTAATGACACCAAGCTGTGTGGTTTGGTTGATACACTGGAGGGTAGCGATGGGATCCAGAGGGACCTTGACACACTTGAGAGGTGGCCAATGCCAACCTCGTGAAGTTCACAGAATTTTCAGCACTTGAGATGAACTAGGAGAGAGTGTTTACAGATTTGGCTGTTATGATATGTGCAAGTTTATTTTTCCTCTCACCTTATCCTGATATAAGGTGTTAATGTGAATCCTTCCCCACTACATCTCAAAATGCAGCATGCTGGAATTACTTCCTAGGTTACTGCATAGTTTTTAGATTAATCTTCCATGGTAGTTTAGCTTATACAAATGAGCAAAGTTTTGAAAAGCTCTGATCACCTCAAATAGACCTTCTTTCAAAGGGAGGTATTCCTTTTAAAATAATAAGCTTTAGGATTTACCAGTCAACTCCATTTAAAGAATTTCAGTTCCAATTAGTATTAAGTATTACCAGGTTGTTTTTTGAGCCGAGGACAATTCAAATGAAATTTTGTATTTGCAACAGAATACAGGAGAAAAATATAAAAACAAAGTTGTCATCACATAAAGCTTATTTATCTTTGCAGCACTTCACACAGACTCTGCAGAGAAGAAAATTCCCAGAGATTATATTTCTCTAGAAGATCAATACGACAGTTTTTCTATAAATATTTAGATTTAAAAACAAAAGCACCCTATGGGTTTTACTGGTGTGTCTGCTGTTACATTGTTTTGTGGGCCTGTAATAGAACTCAGGTGGCAAACCAGCTCTGCTTAGGAAGGGAGCATTCCTATTACAGTTTCAGGATAGCATCAGTACTGTTGCTCTTGAATGGAAACAAGAGTTAATGTAATCTTAATAATTAAAAAAAGCTAGTAAAAATTTTTTCTAGAGTTCACTCTTTTTCAGAAGCTGAATTTCAGTGCACTTATTCATAGAGAGTTAATGTTTATGGTAAGAGCATCTTGGTTAATTATATGTTGAGCTTTTTGATAAAAATAATAAAACTTTATGTTACACCATTACAAAGTTCAAAGCGCAGACAAGGGCACAGAGGCATCTCAGGCATTACCACTTAAAAGCCACACCAGCCCAGAGAGCAGGATGCTGTTGACTGTTAGGGTAGATATAACATGTACATACAAACGTTATCACTGTAACAAACACATCTTTAAAATGTAGTGGGTTTGACTATACTGATTTTACTACATTTTTGTCATTTATTTGGGAGTCCAACATCACTGGACATACAATTCATAAAAGTGAAAATACAAGGAACTTGAGTTCTCTATGGGCAAATTTCAGTACTATGTACTGTAAACACATCCTCAGAGTATGACAAAATAGTTAAACTCTTGTTTCAAATTCTAGGTCACACTATTTTCATATCTCTCTAATCTCATATTCTCCTTTAA
The DNA here is from genome assembly GCA_026283785.1 of Coracopsis vasa. Taxonomy (NCBI): domain Eukaryota; kingdom Metazoa; phylum Chordata; class Aves; order Psittaciformes; family Psittacidae; genus Coracopsis; species Coracopsis vasa. Next base: position 12,251 of record JANHGB010044853.1, read on the forward strand.
ATTATAAATTCCCCAAGTTGCATGGACTAAGACAAGGGAACTTTTGGAATTTATTTAATATGGTTTTATTAGCTTTACTGCAGGTTGAGGTTATGATTTGGTGTGTTGGAGACATTCAATGATGCCTCTCTCAGGATTCATTCTCTTTTAATGAACAGCGAGAGACAATTATCAGTGTACGTGATACATGTTTTAGCATGGTTGATGAGTTTCTGCAGTTAAAGGTACGTGTCATTATTATTTACTCTGTATTATTTATACTGCAAGCTTCTTGCACTAGGCAGTGTAAAAATACAGATGTTATCTGTATTTTCTGGATGCCTTTCCTGAGAACAAGAGATAAAGGCAAGCCTTGAAAGAAGTGTGTCAGACTCCTTCCTCCTTCTCAGGTACAGTTAACACTCTGGGACATGTCATTGACTGGTAAGGGATTGATGGTGTGTTTAACCATTTCAGTGGTTCTGGCATTTTAGGAATTGTAACATTGTTGGGCATTTTGCTGACTTTGTCTTCATGATCCCATTCTACTGTTTGGTTCAGAAAAAAGGACTAGTAAGTAAATTCAATACTCAGTAAATTCACTAAAGTCTCAGAAAAAAAGATTACATCATGAAGTGACAGTGTCTAGAACAGAGTGAATTTGAGCCCTGCAATACTTGATTTAGTAATAAGTTTAGATTTGAATGTCATTATTGGAAGTTTGGCCTACTCAGTACAGCATTTATGAGGAATGCATTTCTTTCGTGTAACAAGCAATAGGCAGTTAAGTCAATTCTAAGTGTCAGGCATGTTTGTTTAGGCATATATTGAAGTGTCTTCAATAGCAATTTTTGCTCCTGTTGAAAGAAATTAAGAAGGGCTTTCTGTAACAAAAATGCCAATTGAATGCACATGTATTGCATAAAACCTTTGAATTTTCCACCAGCTGTGATAGTGAGAGGCACTGAATACAACAAAGGAGGTTGTAGTGAGTCAGGGTCAGTCTCTTCTCCCAGGTAACAAGTGACAGGACAAGAAGAAAAAGCCTTGAGCTGCATCAGGGGAGGTTTAGACTGGAGATTAGGAACAATTTCTTCCCCAAAGGGTGCTCAGGCATTGGAACAGGCTGCGCAGGGTAGTGGTGGAGTCACCAGCCCTGGAAGGGTTCACAGTGTAGGAAAGGCCCTCAGTGATATGGTTTAGTGGTGGCATTGACAGTGCTGGCAAATGGTTGATTCTATGATTCCATGAAAGGCAAAGACCAAGTAAAACATCTTTGCTTTGTTTCAATTGCAAAATAAGCCATGTTCTCTAAATACACTGAATTTAATTCAGAGAGTGAGCAAATACATCAGAATAGTAAGACTGAATCATCATAGTGGTTAGTTGTTTTGTTGTTTGTTTGGTTTTTTTTCTTAAAGTCAAGTGGAACAGAATTTTATCCACTGGTTAAGTAAATTCACAGGTTTGTCTGTCGTCGTGGGTATTTTTTGGTCTCAGTAATGACCCAAGTTCTTCAGTTGCTATGGCTCAGTATTCCTGAATACAAATTATCTCCAGGAACTATAATCATAGAATCATAGAACAGTTAGGGTGGAAAGGACCTTAAGATCATCTAGTTCCAGAGGGGCAGGATCACCTCCTTTGACCTGCTGATCACACTCCTTTTGATGTAACCACATGGGTGGTTTCTGGGCTGTGAGTGCACACTGAAGCAGCTCATGTTAAGTTTCTCATCGACCAACACCCCCACATCCTTCTCTTCAGGCTGCTCTGAATCACTTTTCCACCCCACCTGTAGCTGCGCCTGGGATTGTCCCGTCTCAGGTGTAGGACCTTGAACTTTGCATTGTTGAAGTTCATGAGACAGGCTGAGGAAGTTGGGGCTGTTCAGCCTGGAGAAGAAAAGATGCATGATGATCTCAGAGCAGCCTTCCAATATCTGAAGGGGGTCTACAAGGATGCTGGAGAACTTCATCAGGAACTGTAGCGATAGGACAAAGAGTGATAGGTTTAAACTTAACCTAGGGGAAGTTCAGGTTATATATAAGGAAAAAGTTCTTCACTGTGAGGGTGATGAGGCGCTTGAACAGGTTACCAAAGAAGTGGTAAATGCTCCATCCCTGGCAGTGTTCAAGGCCAGGTTGTGCAGAGCCTGGGGCAGCATGGTCTAGTGTGAGGCGTCCCTGCCCGTGGCGGGGGGTTTGGAAATAGATGATCTTAAGGTCCTTTCCAAGCCCAACCATTCTATGATTCTATGTTTCTATGTAACAAGATAAGTGATTGTGGCAAAGCTAATAGCTCTAGAGGTTTAAAAATATTTTTCCAATTTTTTTTTTTCTTTTGGATAGCAGATTTTGGTTTTTTTAAAATCAAAACAATGCCCTCTAGGAGTCCTGCCTAAAAAAAAAAAAAATAAATAGAGTAGGTAGGAATGCAAGCTCATGTACACAGCGATAGAAAAATGGCTAGAAATGTGTTCCAAGCTGACACTATGGGTACAACAAACATGTTCTCAGCCCTTTGGACTATGTGTTATAAAGTGTACCTGTGCCATGCACAATCCTAACAGATTAATGCAGTTGGTCTCCTAATGATCTGCTTATGAAAGTCCAGTGAACTTTCTCAAGATGTCTCTTTCACTGTCAAGAACTGATTCCTGTAATCATAACCTCCTGGCTGACACGTCAAAGACACAATCAAATCTGGCAGTTACACTATCGCGCCATCAATACAACTCACTCATTGCCCTACAAAAGCTAAGCCATCATTTTGATTATCAATACAGTCATTTTTCTTTAGTTAATAGATTAATTCCTTTAACATTGCAGAGTGGAAGAAATAAACTTCTTGCAGTTTAATAGCACAGCACATTTTTTTTCTTGCTTCAGACAATCCTGATAAATGCTGTTTTGGATTGATTATCTTACTCAACAGCTCAGGTAGAGACAGCAGAAACCTTGGTATTTAAAAAATGTTCTTCCCTCCCCCCCTTGTTTTTTTTCTTTTTTGGTGTCATCTTAGTTTACACTGTCTACTTGCCATTAAAATGCCTTAAAGTTTTCCAGTAGGCATTAGTTTGGCCATTAGAGTCTTGCTGCTGTAATTTTTCTGTGTTCTGTTGACATTACATTCCAGTATTTAAAAAGCAGCATCAGAACATCTCAGGTTCACAATTGAATTAATTTGAAAGTTGGATGGTGCTCTGAATGCTATTAATGGAAAATTGATCCTGAAAGATAAAGCTCATTACCTAGGAATGCATAACTGGAGTACTACCTCAGCACAGGTCTCTGTGTGTCCTTTACAGGAGTAAAGTCATCAAACGCGCAAGGAATTTTTATTTATATATTTTCTTTCGAAAGATCGTTAGAGGACATTGCAGTGTGCTTGTATGCAAACTGTTGAAGAATCTTTTCAGTGTTTAAGGGAGAAAAAGAAAATCCATCCAGAATTTTCTTTCTAAACAATGAACTCATTGAATAAAAACTGCCTGAACAGTCATTATGGGGCCTCACTGGTGCATAGCTGCTATCCACCTGGGTAGAAGAGATCCAAAGAAGCATCAGTATGGCTTTGAGCAGAGGGCATCACTTTGAAATCTCAGGATAACTACAGAGTTCTGGGGTTTATGTTGTGTGAGCAAGTTGTTTTTCTGCTGTGCTTCTCCGTCTGCATTTCTGCTGTGTATGATTCTGTGTGTGTATCTTAACCTCATCCTAAATGCAATTGAGAAGACATTTTATGGTTTGCCTGTCACTCACAAGATGTGTCATTGAATGCTATTACATCTACAGGTGTCCAATCAGAACTAGTGTCTGACTGGAGTTGCTTTGGTTGAAATACTCAGACTAACAAAGGAGGCACCATTACAGCCTATTACATGCGAAAGGAACTTTGTACTCTGTAAGTGGCACAATTTGTTTAAGAACTCTACCAAAGCGTGCCTTAAGTGGGTTCTCAGTGCTTCTCTGTAGACTCTGGATCCCCTGCTATGCTCCTCTGTTTAATCCTCTTTCAGAAAATCTCTTCTCAAATACTCATTTCTGTTCAGTTATTAGCATCATTTCTGCCTCACCTGTGATGCAATCCTTCATCCCTGGTTTACTGGAAAAGTGAAACATCATCCTACCAAAGATGGGTCTATGTGGGATTATTTCATTTTATATTTCTACAGAACTTTTAAAAAGAAGTGTTCTTTGTACCTGGGAATTAAAACTTACCGATCCTGGTAAAAATAATAATACCTCTAGTGGCATTGTGAACAGCTGGTATATGTAGTGGTAATGCACTGATGCACAACAGACAACAGATAACTGGTGCACAGCAACTGGTGTACCTTTCATCTCTCTGACATAAAAATCAGGTGGACAAAATTCAAAAATAGACGACAGGAATTGCAGTGAGCTGTTCACCAGAGCTTCAGACTCTGCAAACAAGATGCCTCAGGAGCTCATGAAAAATGTAGCCTCTCTGCTTCTTTTTGCCCATCAGTGTCATGTCCAAATCCTTTTACCTTAAATCACACTGCCTCTTGCTTCATTATTGCATCTTGCCCTTTTTCCTAGTTTGATGCTGCCTTAGAAACTTCTGTTGTTCCAGAGACTAGAGAGGAATATTTATTAAAAGAGATTCATTTGGAAAGGTCAGACTCTACATTACTTCAGCATTAGCATCAGTCTGCAGAGTAATGATTTCATTTAGAACACTGAGATTATTCAGATTTAGCACTTATTTTAAAATACGACTTTGAGAAATCAAACATATGTCAAAGTAAGGTGAATGAGTGAATTTCCATTCTGCTGAAGGCTTCTGAAGAACTGAACGCTTTAATATTTTGTTCATTCATTTACACTAAATTTTAGTTTCAATAAAAAGCCCTACATATTTTTGATATTTAAAAAAAACCTATCACATCTTCCCAGAATTAACTTTCTGCTCCAAATTAGAATTGAGGTTGCTTCACATTTCCTGTTTTAGGCAGTGAAAAGATTATAAACTTCTAATAGACAGAAAATTGCAGAAATTACTCTTTTCTTATAACTGTGAATGTTAGTCTAATCATATATGGGTAATACCAACAGGGTTTCTTTGTGTTAGTCTATAAATCAGTATCTGTTGTTTTCTGTTACAATTCATTAGTGCTACTCCATAAACTCAGTTATAGCTTCTTTTCTAATACTTCCACTATGACAAACATAGAGCTGTTATGAAACTCCAGATTTTGAAATTAATTATTTAAATCTCTGCTTCATTGACAAGGATCTCATTCTAACTGTTATAGGGCTTTGTGCCTGCATGATTTAGTAAAGCACATATTTATATATATAACAATAAAGCATATGGGAACTATAGCCCTGTGTAGTAGCATCTGGAAATTCACATATATATGCCAGACACAGTGCGCACACAGATCAAAAAGAGAGTATACAGGCATTTCATTTAAGTATTTGACAGGGTACAACAGATTCAGATGTATAGGAACATACGAAACAGCATTAACTGGTTATGGTCTTACAAAACATGTGGCTTGTGCTTTATTAAAATTTTTGTGGGCATCATAGTGTGGTTTTAAGAGGTGTTTGAAGATGTATAATGGAATAATTTGGTGGATATTTAAGGGACCTCTTCCCAGTGTGAGAGCAATAGGGAAGAAAGTGTTTGTTTCAAATGTAACAAGCAGATAAAAGATGCTGGGGTCATAGGCTAACCTGAGGCAGGGTTTGACCTAATACTCAAGAAGAGCCAAGTAAGACAAATACAGGCTAAGGAGGACTTTGAACATGAAGATAAGCAGTTCACATTTGAGGTAATAGAGGAAGAGGAGGAAGTGCCTAAAGAAAGGGCCTGTAAGAAAAATAGCTAAGTTAGGAAAACGGTGTTTTCAGGGATTAGTAGGAAAGGTTGCATAATTACCTAAATTATTATTTAAATTAGGTAATAATAATTTATTAAATTATTATTTAATAATAATAATTGCATAATTATTTAAGGTTGTATATCTGTTTTGTGTGTCATGCAGAAAAATTCTGTAAGGGCTTGGCAAGCTCTTGATACGAGGTCCTGGAGAGAAGCTGGATTTATAAAGAATGCACTGGGTCCCAAGGAAGGCATGGGATAGGGATTCTGAGAAGATTGTAGGTACTTTGTTGGTTTGTTTTATGGAAGAGATAAGGGAAGATGTTAGGGATAAGGGATTAACAGCTCTCTCTTAGTTATATAGGTAGCTCTACAGAAGTAGCACCATATAGACCCATGGAGAACTCACAGACGCAGCTCTCTCTTAGTCTCAGTAAAGACAGGTCTGGAGTGCAGAGAAGATTGACAAAACATCATAGCTAGAGCCTGAGTTGTGTTTGTGGAGGAAGCATTTGAGAGAATGTGGGACAGATCAAGGGCAGAATGCTGAGAGATTTGCTGAATGCTGAAGAGAGAGTGAGGGTATGAACGATTAGAGGTAAGAAGAAGAAATATCATGAGAGGTGAATTAGAAAGCTGAAAGACAGGATTTGAGAAAGAACATGGCTGTGTGTTTGGGTTTACTCCTCTTTCTTCTTTTTTTCATTGTGGGACTCGGCTCCTCCATTTTTTGTGACGTCTCAGAAAATCTGAAAGTTTTACCTTCTGTTCAAAATGGCCGACCGAAAGGACTGTCATGGCCGCAGAGACCGTGTATTAGGGGGCCAAGGACACCTCCATGTCAGCCACCAATACCACCTTACCCCCCACCTCGTTCTCCTCCTGCTCCTGTTACCGCGCAGCGGACGCTGATTGGCTGCGGGCGGCGCCCACTGCAGGTACCTGGCAAGCAACAGCAGGCTCAGGGGCGCGAAGTTCCCGGCCACGCTCAGTAACGCTGACGTCACCGAGAAAGTGATTGGCGTAAAATGGCTCACGCGGACTGAGTCAGCGAAATTGAAAACTATAAAAGAGTGTCACTGAAGAACCCGTGTGCGCGCACCGCCGACTGCTGAGGGCCGCGGCAGGTCCACGGGGCGCCGCGGCACCCAGGGCTGTGACTAGTTTTAATCTCTTTTCTCTTCCCCTCTCTCTCTTTTCTTCCCTCTTCTTCTCCGTACGTTAGATAATTACCCTCAGGAGTGTAATTAATAAAACGACACGAGTTTCGGTTACTGTGCCTCGTTTGTGCTTTGTCCGAACTCGGGGATCTCGAATCTATCAGTCAGGATCCTTAGAAACGGGTGCCCTCTATCCGCGGGCTGGTAGAGCACACGAATAAAACTATAGGTGGGCTCCACGTGGGGCTGACTGCCTTGGGTTATAGGCCGGCCCCACTAGGGGGCTGACTGCATTGTGTTCGCTGTGGGTTGCTGTCAAGGGCCAGGGGCTGGGCGAGCAATGAAGCCTTGTGCTGCCTGACATTCATCTCTATTTTACACGGTAATTGTCGGGTCTCTTTCTGTGTTTGCTTCTTGCTTAAAACTGCAGCTGCTGCCTGTCTGTAATCTCTTACTTCACTAAAGACATGTTGTCCCCAAGTTTTCCATATTTTCTGCATTGTTTTGTCATCCTGCATCCCTTCTTTAATGTATTTTTAGCCTGTATTTCTTTCAACACCAAATCCAAGTTTCTTTTACTCATTTCAGAGCTCTTCTGCGTACTGGCTTTCTTTGCCTACCCATGTATATTTTACTGATACTTTGCTTCCTTCCTCTTTGGCAATGTCTGCATTTCATTAAAAATCTTGACTTCTTTCTTACTGTCTCTTAAGCATGGATTATCCTTCCAAGGCTGATAACTTAATCTCTTCTTTTCTCTTCTGCTATTACATATAAGCACCACAGAAATTACAAACTGAAAATATCCTTCTGCCTTCATTTTTGTAGCAATTATAAGATCCTGGAGATGGGATTTCTCCTTCCATCCCATCTCAGGATACTAAAATGACAGCTAAATAACAGTTGCAGAACTATTAAAATTTCTGTGTCAAAAGCTTACTTCTTCACTACCTTAAACTGCATATTCTCATTTATATCTGTTCAAAGTGAATGCAAAATCATAATGTAAAAGGACTATTCAGGATTGAAGTTGATGGAAAATCAGGCATGAAACTAAAAAGGAAAAACCAGCTGCCCTTACCATTAGCATTTAACAGAATCTCTCATTTTGTCAATGACTGAAGAAAATGTTTTAATGAAAAAAATCATGGAGATGTAAGTAGTATGCGAATGATAATTGAAAATTGCTTGTTTTGGGACTGACCCTTGAAACCTCAATAAACATGTTACTGAGTTTTCTAATCCAGTTGGTATTTCAGATCTCTCCCATCACAGTGGTGTTTGGGCATCTGCTTTGCTTAAATCCTGCCTGTGACTTCAGCACACCTGCGTTATTTACAATATTTTATGCTTAGATCAACTCTAACACAAAAAGAGACTTGCCAAAAGCAACAGAGATCAGTGGCTGAGCTTAAAAGTAAAATTGAGGAAGCCTCATTGCCTGCTTCCTCTCAACCCACTAGACACTAGTTACTCCATAAATATGTGATCAAAAGATTGTTCTAATGCATGATCCTACTTGGAAAAAAAAAGTACAAAAAATATCAATCTCCTTGGAAGCATTTAATAAGACTGAGGTGACAATTCTTTAATTGTAAGTCAAAATGAATGAACGTGTTACTTGTGATCTGTGTCGTATCTGTTTTCATTCCTGAAACATGACCTGTCACAAGCAAAATATTTAGTGGACAGTACAATGAAATCATCTGTCATTTATGCGAACCTGTGTACTCTGATCAAGGAGGACTGTTGTCCAAGCTGGCTCTAAAATGAACATGAAGCCTGGGTCTGCCAGCTTGTTCTGTGCTGCCACCTACTATTTAACCATGGTACGTCTGAGCACTGCCTGGGTTTAGCATCTCTGTTCTCTTCTTTTCTGCTTCTACATATAGTGTAAGCAAGAAAATCAGCCTAGGACCAAAAAGTAAGAGTCACATGTGCTTATGAACAGTTTTCTATGAGAAAATTCAACCAAAGTTCTTTTAATCAAAACATTAATCTTTCAGACACATATCACAAAACCTAGAGCAAACCTGGTTGGCATTGCATCTTTTCAGTCATTCTGAAAATTTCTCTGAAAAGCTATCAGCAAAAGGTGGTTGGGAAGAGGGGCAGCACAGATGCTGAAAACCAGCTCTAAACATGATGAACTTGATTTTTTTTATCTCCCTCTGTGAGTTCAGTCCTTTGAGAAGGCAATGAAATAGATTTGGCAATGTCAATCAATAAAGTGAAAATCACATTAAAGAGTCTGCTAAAAATGCAACGTGAGATTAAACTCCTGCACTCAAAAATTGGCCCGAGTTTGTTTTTATTTAAGGGGGTGAAAAGCTGTAAAATGTCAGTGTTTAGAAATCGTGCTGGATTCTTTCTTGTTTAGGTGACAGCACAGTTTATTATAGATTGCAGTGATCTGAACCTCAATATTAGCAATGAAGTCATGCAGACTCCAATCTGTTTTTTTAGGTTGGTTTGCTGCTGACTGCAAGCAGAAAGACATTGATATCTTCTCTCAGTATTTTCAGGCTGTTATTTGGGCTTTTATCACAATCAACACCATCAGCAGGCTCTAAAATATTCCTATCAGCTCAATGCACTAGTCTGTTCACTAGGATGTCTCCAGGCATTTTTTAATATACTGGCCTTCACAGTTGTGAGTTCCAATGTAAGCATGGATGGGATTCCTCGTCTCACCTTGTCTCCTGTGTCTTTTTTTTTTTTCTTTTTTCTTTTCTTTTTTTTTTTTTTTTGAGATGTTATTTCTTTCTCTTTTGCCATAATTTGTCATTTCAATCTACACAATTTTTCAAATAAACACTTTTCCAAACCTTTTTCTTTCCAAGCTAAAATTGTGTTGACATAACAAAGTGATCTCCTCTCAGTGACTTTATCCAGGATATATCTGCTCGCGTAATTCCTGGACATGGTGTTAATTAGATTTCTCTGAACCCTATCTTGCAGCAGATGTTTTAGGCATACCCTTTACCATGTATCCAATAGGTCAGAGACAAACTTTCCTAGGAACAGAGTTGTTTCTTGTGTCTTGGAGATGAAGTTTGTTACCATTTTAAGTGTTTTGCTTTTCGCAGATCAATGAAACACTGTCTCAAATTTAACTGCAACATGAAACAATTCATCTTCATCCATTAATAATATAGTGCAGTAATATTGTAGGGCTGTCTGTGTTTGATGGGAATGATATAGATTCGTCTTTGTTTCTTTTTTTTCTTTTTCCTGTATACCAATAAATTTTTGGGTGTTATAAAGTGTTGATTACAGACAAGAAATACAATGTCTGGGTCACTGGAGCAGTATTTTTGCCATCGCCTGTTTCAGACTTTTGGTGCATTTACAGTTTTTGTGCACTATTTTGAACAGGATTTCTTCATACCAGGGCCCTGTGCAGCACTACCCTTGCTGCTGTTCCTCTTCCTCTTACACAATGGAGACTCCAAACTCGCCCAACAACTACAGCGTTCAAAAATATATTGGGATGTGGCAAAGACAGATAACAGAATGATACTGCTGAATTTAGGGAAAAGAAACCAGCTAACCAGGCTGCAATCGAATCTCTGTTCCTTTCCTCAGCCCCTCACACGCCAGCATGTCTCCAACATTTCCTCATGGCTGGCAGCTCTGAGCTTCCCAGCGCTTCCCCCTGCAGCCTCTCAGGACCCACCTGTCCTGCCCCAGCTCTCCTGCCTTCCTGCTTCTTTTTCAGAAGAATAAGTTATATATTAACTTCTTCAAGAGCTTAAAAAGACCTTCTTGCCTCAGAGAAAGAGTAAGGAAATCATTGTCTTAACAGTTCTTCTGCCTTATTTTTTCACCTCCTCCTAACAGAGCCCAGTGTAGGCTTCTCCTGGGAAGCCTGGTATTCAGACTGAAAATGTACTGCAGGGTGCAACTGTTTCCTGCATCTGTAGTGGACTCCCTGCTCATGACTTCAGACAACCAAATCTTAGGAGCTTTCTGTAGTACATAATTCTAGTTCTCTATTGGGGAATTCGGACAAAAATAATCTTCACGTTACCCGCTTGTTCTCGGCTGCACTGGGACTGGTTGATTATTTCCACTCCACACTCCCTTCCTGGTTTTACTGCAGCAGCACAAAAACCTGATTGATAGGTAGATATGGTCATAAAATGCATGTTGTCTGGCAGTGCTGCCTCCACACAGTTGTTCAGGAGAGGACCCTGCTAACTGAAGTATAAAGGACGTAGAGTATTGGCAGCTAGATCCCCTGCTTTACTGTTACAGTGAAGATTCTTCTCATGTTAGGTAATGCAGTGCTGGGAATGGTGTTGTGAGAGATCCATAGGATTAAGGACAGAGGGCAGCCTTTTTCCAGAAGAGAGCTGATTTGCACCAGACAAAACATTGCAATTTGGCTCTTTAATATATAAGAATACTGTTGTGTTTAATATGTAACAATAAGATTATTTTACCATTTTCTGCCTTTCTTCATAAAGTACCTGAGATAAGGAGGCTGCTTTCATTTCCAGGGAAGGCAGCAATGCTCTGAATTATGCTTCAAAAGCATGTAATTTTGGTGCAACATTTCTTGTTTATTACTTCTGTTTGCTGGAAAAGTGCAGAGAAAGAAAATGAAAGAAATAGGGATCAGGAGGAAGGGAAAAGACAGCAATGAACACCATCCTATTTACACTTAACAATATCACAAACCTGCCAGTCTTAACATATAGCTGTGACATTCTGCTACTGCAGATGTTTCTTCTTCTTTTCTTTCATGATAATGAAAATGAAACACTATTGCACCTTGAAAGTTTTACTTCTGCAATGGGATTTCAATCATAATGCATTTGTCCAGAAACCATCAAACCTTGAGATGAATAAAATATCTGTCAGCTGTACATCTATAAGCTCTAGTGCCCTATTTTCCTGTGTACCTACCTGTCTTATATTGCGTGAGCAGGCTATACTGAAGTGTGATTATTGCTACATTTATAATGTGGTGCACTCAGAATCAAATATAATGGATTAAAAGTAAAAATATATTGTTTGGTAGGTCTTAAAAATACAATTATTAAAACATAAAAAAAATTAGTCTAATGCAGACGTAACAAGGTGGTACACAGGTCTACATGAACAATTGCAAATTAGCTCGAGAAATTGTTTTTTTAATAGCTCACTCTGTCTTGGAAGAAGGGAAAAACTGATGAAATAGACTTTCTTTCCATCTAGGTCTTACAGCAGCCCCTACAGCAGAAAATGCAACTTTAAAGAAGTATCATGTGCTGTATAATTTATTAGCATATGAGTTTGCCTACAGTATGTACTAAATCTGCATAACTTATTTCTTAGTGATGCAAAGTTGGGTTTGGTTGGTTGGTTTGTTTGTTTGTTTCAAAGTCCTAGCATTTCCTTTGATTTGTTGAAATGAAAGGTTTGAAAGCAGGTGTTATCGGTCTCATCTCATACTGTGTAAAGTATACAAATACATTGTAATGTTACAAATGGAAAGTCAAGCAGAAATTATGAAACCACAATAGTAAAACAGCTGCTTGTGTATGTTCACTGTGAGGTAATCGCTGTGAAACATACAGGTACTTCTGAGGCTTTTTAACATAAAAATAAACGATTTATTTCAATATCAGTAGTAACATGTGTCTTTTCCCACCATGTCATTATTTGAAAAGTCTGATCTCCAGGCACATGATACTATTTTGAATGAT
>JANHGB010044853.1:25044-45352 GCA_026283785.1 Coracopsis vasa
ATTACAAAGCCCACCAAAGAAACCTTTCTCTAACCTATTGTTTCCTATTTTTGCTCCTGATTTTGCATGTACCATAAAGTAGTTTTGGTGCAACTCAGCAGGGGATGGAATGGCAGCATAGATGAGGGAAAGTGTTAGGCTGGGTTAGGTTTATTCTGTGTGAATGATTAGATGTGAAGGGTGATGTTCTGTCTATTAGGATTTGATTTGGAAAGAGTCTGGGATTAAAGAGAAAACACTAAAGCTGTGTTCTGATTAGTTGCTATGTGAGTGCTAGGTCTGTAAGACATACCAAATGAAGTGGCTTTCTGCCAAATTAAGTCCATACATACATGTGACAGAAGGAGAATGGCAAGCAATCCGAATCCAATGTATGATACTTAGTAGAATCATAGAATAGTCCAGGTTGGAAAGGACCCTAAGATCATCTAGTTCCAACCCCCCTGCCATGGGCAGGGACACCTCGCACTAAACCATGTCACCCAAGACTCCATCTTTAGGGTGGCAGATACTTTAACCGAAACTGTTATTCCAGTCTTTGTCCAACCAGTGTCACTAACTTACTTCTTTATAGCTATAACAAATTACTACCTGGCAAGATTACAGATTGAGGAAAAACATTGCTGTCTGTGGTTCTCATTCACCTTGTATTTGAAAGCTTGTATAATTTTATATTGCTGCTTAGTTCTTTTATTAACAAATAAAATGGATTAAAAGAAACCTGTAATATAATTTACTAAATGTATTGTTTGGGGTTTTTTTTTCCTAGGAATCTACAATTGTGCCAGGTGACACTCATCTCTTTCCAGACACTGACTGGCTCATAGGAAATCATTCAGATGAATTAACACCATGGATACCTGTAATTGCAGCTAGGTATCTGCAGAGGGATGGAAGTGGGAGGGACGGAATTAAACAAACAAACCAAAGCATAATTACCTATGTGGGCTTGGTGTAAACTGGTAGTTTGCTGCCACATCTGCTATCCTTGCTGCTTTTGACGGCAATTGATTATTTTTACAAATTTTCATTTCCTGTGGAGATGCTCAGATGTAGTATTTACTTTCTTATACAACTCAGTACAGCATTTTGCTTTTCAAGTTCAAACCCCAGAACTGACTTGAATCTGTTGTTTGGTTTTGTAGTGTGGGTTTTTTTTTGTTCTTTATTTGTTTTTCTAGTTGCTGCTGGTTCTGCCTTACTTTGAACCATTGTGCCCTTTGCAACCAGTTGCAATAGCTTAATATCTACAGCTTTAGTCCTGCAACCCAACTTGGCACAGTAATTTGCTATAGCAAATATTTTGTGAAACAGTATTTTTGATTCTGATAATAGATTTACTAAAAGAGGGACATATAACTACTATTTCGTGCAGCTGTCATTTAATGAAAATTCCCATTATTGTATCTAATGGGTTATTTGTTAAATTTGTGCGTTCCCTGAAGTAACATTCTGTTCAGCAGTTTGTTATCCTTCTTGTAGGTCTTCCTATTCGTGTCGCTACTTTGTGCTGCCCTGTTGCTTCTTTGATTTCTATGGAAAATACAGCCGAAGACAAAGCAAGAAAACCCAGTACAGAGAATATCTTGATTTCATTGCCCAAGTGGGATTTGTATGCGGCTTTAATGTGGAGGAAGATTGCCTTAGAATTCCATCAACAAAGAGGGTAATTTTGGACTGTGTAGGGCTTTTGTCTTTTTAATTATTGTTACTTTAAGCTGCTAGCTGTCTGAAGCATATGGATGTTTGTTCATTATTGTCCTAAGATCAGACTATTGTCAGTTGCATTACTTGAGACAGTATGCTCTTCGGAGATGGTATAAATACTCAGAAAGGGAAGGTGTTGCATATTAGAACTTAATTTTTCTCTTTTCAGTGTCCATGAAATTCAAAGTGGAATGTTCTCAGAGTAGGAAGAGGTATCCAGCTTTAATGTTGTAAATAATCTGAGGGCCAGAAGTAATCTTTTTGCTCTGTGCTTTTATGGCATGATGGCTTATGGTTTGATTACTGGATTTCTTCTGTGGCACCAGTATTTGGAAACTAAAATCAAGAAATCCTCAGATGTTAATGAGCATTGAGTTTGAATGGATATCTCCTGTAGGTAGATTTAGAAGCCTGTGTAAGACATCTGCATGTTGAGAGGCCATGTGTATGGGAGTCTGTTTAAATAGTTATTTATCTGTTTCTACTAAATAGGTAAGCTTTATTGGAAAAAACAGGACCTATCCACCTACAGAACATGCTCTGATTGACAAGCAGATAACACAGTATATTAATAATCGTCAGACCTGTGCTGTGGTCATGTGTAACAGAAAAGTTGTGTGTAATCATAAGGATCACTCTGATGATGTGTGCAAAGAAGCTGGCTGTGAACTTCCTGAAGATGAGACTGAGACTGCTGCTACAATTTGGATGCCTGGATTTCAACCCAGAGAAAAAGTAGAGCAAATCAGAAACTGTGCTTCCCTCCCTCGGGATTTTGTAGATGACGTGGTTCTCAGTGTTGCAAACTTACTGTTAAATGCAACCTCACAGAAATCATGTTCTGATATGCATGATGGAAATACGAATACCTGGAATCAAGGAGGTAAGATTGTCTTTGCTTTCATTATCTTTTGCTGGTAGAGGATGTCTTTTCCAATGCATTGACATAGTTTTTAAACTTACTGAAATAGTTTTTAGGCAATACCAAGAGCAGTACAGTAGCAATTAAAGGCACTTTTTTTTATTCTGCAATGTTTTATTGCACTCTAGGATGCTAATAAAGCATAGATTTATAAGTTATTATAAGAATTATATATTCTTATAAGAATATTTAGGAATTGGTGTGAGGTTTTTTTGCTCTACACTTAAATACTTGGCCTGAGTCAATTTTTATTACAAAAGCCAAACCAAACCCACAACTCCTCCGTCTTTACTAAAACAGAACATCTACATCTGTCTTTGGAGAATAGTAAGTTTTCTAACATAAGTTAGCTATAATTTTGTAAGAAGTGCTTTGAAGTGCCATTTGATTGTGACATGATTAGGAATTTTTAGTTTAGTCTTAGGAAGAAAAAGTACAGATGTTGTTAATTTTATGAGCATTCTTACTATGATCTTTCCATTTTCTTCCATCCATTTTTATTATTTACTCACTTGTTGTTTGTCATATGTTACTGTTACAGGATATCCCTTGAGTCATTCTCTTTTCTCTAAATACATGCATGTAAACAGTGCTTATTGCAATGAGGGTTATATGTTACTACAAAAAAAGGAGGAAAATAAAAAATATCTTCTGTGGAAATTCTGACTTAAGTCCTGTAGAATGAAAGCTGCTGTTTTGCAGATAATACATATATAAAATATATATCACACATAATATCAGAGTACAAAGTTGATGCAGTACTGGTAAATAACTCATAGATTCTGCTCATAATCATTAACTTATAAAGTCCTAAGAATTTAACTTCTACATATATATACATTTTAATAGCTACATCATTATTTATTGCAGAAAGCCTTTCCTTGAAAGAAGTAGCAGAGCACTTACATAAAGAGACTTTAAAAAGGCTAAAGAATGAATATGGAGGCCTGCAGACACTTCTCAAGAACAATCATCAAGTATTTGAAGGTAAAGAAGGGGGTTTTGGTTTGTTTTTCTTTAATAATTTATTTTGTCTCCTCTATATGCAGTTAAACACAAGTGGAAAATGACTGTGGTGGGTTGTTTTTTTGGTTTTTAACCACTTTCTGGCCTTATCAAGATCCACAGTGTAAATGCTGACACAAAATAAAACCAGTCTTCATGAGAATCTATTAATTATGAGGCTTGATGTGCTCACATAGACTGGTGGCATGGCAGAAAGAATTCAGTAGCAAGTTTCTGTGGTTGCCTGGGTTTCTCAATAATTGTTTTGTTGCTTGTATGTTTGTTTGGGGTATTTTTCCCCATTGTGGTGGTGTGTTCTGTGTGGGTTTTGATGTGTGTTTTCATTTGTTTGGATTTTTTGAGGGTTTTGTTGGGGTTGTTTGTTTGTTTGTTTGCTTTGATTTTGTTCATCTTTCGAAGGTAAGGTCTAACTTTGCAGTGATACAAGTGTTAAGGCTGCTTCAGATTTGAAAGTGGGTTAACTTCTTGTCTCCCAACAGTTCTATATCAGTTGTAAATGTTGATCAACTAATCCATGGCAAGTAATCCTAAGTATGCAACCTACGTGCTTCAAGTTTAGCATCCACTAAGGATTTCTGTAAACTTGGCAATTACAGAATGTGAAGCCATACAGAAAACCTTTTGAATTACCATCCACTGAAAAGAGCTGGTCACACTGCATTCATTATGTGTTTGAATTGGATTCCCTGTCATTAGGGATAGGTAGAATAGATTTACAACCTGTTAAATGGAGTGAGCATTTTAATTTGGCATGGATTCTGTCTGCACATTACCTCTGAAGAAAGACTAGGATTAAGGCAATATCTTTCTTAGCAATTTACATCACATGGAAGCTCCACGGGGCTTCAGTAGAGACTGCTGGATTCTTTCCTTCACCATGTCACCATAACAAGGGACTTCTATCAGCAAGTGGTCTACAAGGACATTGCTCATGCCAAAGACAACTGAGAAGAACATGGCTGCAGCTTTTTTGTCATTTTTTCTAAAGTGTCCTTAACTTTAAAAGAAATACAACAGATGGATGCACACACAGAGAAAGGGGCTTAGAGTGGCTGATCTGTGGCAGTTTCTTTTTATCTGGCATCTTGTCCAACACAGGTCTGGTTTTCTACAAAAAAAATACGCTTGATCGTAAATGGCACTAGATCTGCTCATTTTCTTCATCTTTTGAGACAGATGTTAAAGCTGAATGCACTCCTGGATTGCCTTTATATGAGTTCAGATCTATTTGTATATCACAAGGAAACCTTGAGGGATGAATTCATCCAGGCCTAAATGTGTGATATTAAGCTTTCACTTGACTTGTTACCTTTGGAATAGCAGCTACTCAGAATGCACAGTGGTATCAGTTAACTCATACAAGTGTGTGATACAGAAAGTATAATTGAAGCAGAATATGAAAATAGAGCATGGCAACTTAGAAGTGGCAGATTCTTCCCTCCTCATTTTCACTGTTGTTTTTAATCTTTTTTTCTTTCTCCCTTTATTTCATATGAAGGATTAGACTTGTCATTTCCTTGATGCAGTGTATTTTTTTTGTCAGTAAACCATTGTCTTTGCAGGAACATTTCTGTGTAGTGGAAAAATAATAGAAGACTCTTACTAGATTTTTACTGGTAATCACGTTTCAAGTGTGGGGTAATTTGAACACAGGAAGGATTACAGTTCTTGAGGTTGAAACTTCTTTGTCAGGATTTGCAATCTAAATTCAGAGGATTTTAGTCTAAATGATGCTAACTGCTGTATTTGAAATAAATGTCTACAAAGTTGATACAAAGATGCCTCAGACTATTCAGCATCACAATAAAGCATCTCACAGGGAAAACAATCAATTCTGCTTTAGACCATGTCTATATTATCTGGTTTTTTGTATAGTTCTTTCTATTCCTGTACACATGGCACATTTGGTTTTGCCTGAGTGATCCATTTGTAGAACATATATTTTATTCACAGACTGTCACTGTGCATTTTTTCCAGTATAATTCCCATGGCTGTCTATTAACAGCTGGTTTTTGTTTGTTTCTGAATCTTAGTTCTAAATGGGAGAGTTCATATTCGTGACTGGAGAAAAGAGAAACCGTCAAGGAAAACTAAGCCTGAAGTAAAACGCCGCCTTTCAGCTGAAGCATTTAAAACACGTCTCTGTTGGTTTTTCATTCATCATCCTGATGGTTGTTCTTTGCCTTCTGAATCTTGCCCGTATGCTCATGGGACTGAGGAACTAAGGCAGTCTCAGAAGATTAAAAAGAAGAAACATATACAGTAATAAAATGCTGCCACTTATGTTTAAGCCGATGTACACAACCAAATATGTGATTGACTTTGGGACTGCCTAGTGCATGAAGATCTGTACAATATGGAGGGTTTTCCCAATTTCTATGCATCTTATTTTCCAGTTAATTTACAAGTTCTGTATTTCTCATTCTTTTATTTTTTCATTAACACAGGAAAGGTATATAGTAAAGTATGTATATACTTTTGGATTTTGTTACGGCTTGTCTAACGTGCATTTGTATAAGTTGAAAAGTTTAGAAGCTTCATTTCCTAGGGCACTCTTCATGATCCTCAATGAGATCAAATGTACATGATGCAGCATTTTCAAACCATGAAAATCAGCTGGTTTGTTCTAAATTGTCCAGGATTTGTGGTTTCTTCTGACTCAAAGGCTCTTTGATCAGAAACTGGTGAGATTTCACTTTCCTGATCTGACAGCTTCTTCTCCCTGTTACTATGGTATTATTCTACATATTATTCTTTGTTTCTTGGTCAGACCCTAGTCCTCTTGTCCATGTTTCTCGTACTGATTCAAAATGAGTGTTAAATTGAAGAATAACTTCCTGGGAAATGATTGTGGAAGTTTTCAAGGTAAATGTAGGTTTTTAGGGCTCTGTAGGCCATACTGTCCTTTCCCTCTTTTTTTAAAGTAAGGAGTAACAGTAGAAAATGTTTCATAATATTGGAATGGGAGGGCTCGGCTTATCAGATAACAGAGGAATGTCTTAGCATCTTAGCACCTTGAGCAGGTGATGATTTGCTGTGGTAGACTATTAGTTTCTTTAAAAGGCTTAACTTTAAATGCACATCCAAAGAAGAGCAATGAAGCTGGTGAAGTGTCTGGAGAGCAAGTCTGACAAGGACAAGAGGTAATGGCCTCAAGCTGCGCCAGGGGAGGTTTAGATTGGATATGAGGAAAAATTTCTTCACTGGTAAGACTGTTAAACTGTTGGAACAGGCTACCCAGGGAAGTGTTGGAGTCACCATCCCTGGAGGTATTTAAAAGGCATGTAGATGTGGCACTTAGGGACATGGTTTAGCGATGGACTTGGCAGTGCTGGGTTGATGGTAGGACCTGATGATGTTAAGAGTCTCTTCCAACCTAAATGATTCTATGAACTTAGCAGAAATCCTAATTGTTTCTCAGTAACAGTCACTGAACTAGTGTCATAATTCATATCTGTCAACTGCAAAGTACTTGTAAAATTCAGTATCTGAAATGTGGAGGTGAGAGCAATGACATAGAAATGGATTGCAAGACAAAGAGGTCTAGGAATAAGAGTGAGTAAGCTGTGTGAGAACTCTGTAAGAGCTCAGGGAATCTGAAGAGCAAAGGAATGAAATAATTGAGGACAAAGCAGAGGAGAAATGAAAGATGACACTGGGAACACTTTTCAAAACCATTCCAAAGCCACTTTTCTAACACCCTAACTTTAATCCAACGTGTTCCAATCCAGTGCATGCAGAAAAAGCAGGGTCTAAATGTGTTTGATGTGCCAGGAGCACGTCTGAAGTGTTGTATGTTCTCCCTTCTCTCTTTACATTCCTGGAAGAAACAGTAGCTCTTGATAGATAACAGTGACCCTGATAATTGCAGCAGCACCTTACTCCTGGATCACAGACCATGTTATCGAGTATGCCAGGTAGTACAGGAGCTGTGGTGTGCTCTGAGTCTTTCCCCATGGCTCTGGTCTGCAGTGTTGGACCGTGTGTCAGCAACTGAGCCCCACACAACCACTCAGTCACTGTTGTTGTTCCCCCCCAAATCCAGCGGGATGGGAAAGAAAAGAGTAAAAGTGAGAAAACTCATGGATTAAGATAAAGACAGTTTAATAGGCAAAGCAAAAGCCACATGCACAAGTGAGGTAGAAAAAGGAATTTGTGCAGGCAGGTGTTCAGCCATCTCCAGGCAAGCAGAGCTCCAGCATGCATAACAGTTACTTGGGAAGACAAATGCTGTAACTCTAAATGTCCCCCACTTCTTTCTCCCGGCTTTATATGCCAAGCATGACACCATATGGTATGGGATAGCTCCTTGGTCAGTTAAGGTCAGCTGTTCTGGCTGTGTCCCCTCTGTTCTGCTCTCCCAGCCTACTTGGTGGGGCAGTATGAGAAACCCAGTTGGCCTTGATGATGTGTAATCATTGCTCAGCAATAACTAAACATCCAAATTATCAACACTGTTTCCAGCACAAATCCAAAACATAACCCCATACCAGATACTATGAAGAAAACTACAAAAGCAGCACACCATGCCCCGAATTTAACACTAGGCATTTCAAAAAGAAGATAAACCCTTGGGCGAATCACATTCTAAGGGGCAAATTGGATGTAGTTGGGTTAGGGTTATTGGAGTAAAGGGAAGAATAGTGTAAGCCAGGTGAACTGCAACTTCTGTGAAGCAGGGCAGCATAGTAAGGGAACACAGCTGATGGTGTTCTTACTGCTGTAGGAATCTCAGGAAAATAGCTTATTGAGGGGACAGAGTTGAGAACAGCCATGGAATTATATAAACTTGCATGCAATTAAGTGTGAAGTCATTTGTGTTAGCCTTTATTTGGCTACATGCAGGGTAAGAAGAATTCCGCAGGATGCTTACTTAACTGTGGTAAACAAACTGATAATGTTTGATGAGAAGGAGGCTCCTCTAAAACATAAGTTCATGCGATCTGCAGATGGAGATTGTTTCCAGATGGTGCAAAGAGCAAAAACAGGCTTTCAATTGTTTTCCTGTCATTGGTCTTCCCTAATGATTCACCTTGGGGCAGGAAGTGTTTGAGTTGAAACATGTGATTTCCTGAGTTAGATAGAGTTCACCTGTGGAGCCCCTCAGATGGGCTTGCAGGAAGTCAGGGTTAAGAAGTTGGAACAAGGTTGGTTGTGGCTTTTTTTTTTCACTTCCTTCTTTCCAGTAACCGGTGAATGAAATACTTGCTTGACTCATTGAAGTCACAAATGCACACAAGATAAGACCAGTGAATTAGCTTTAAAACTACCTCTTTTATCATTTTTGCAATGCTATCATAACTAGTGTAGCATACTATGATATTGTAGTACCCTGCCTCCTTTGTATAGACTGTTTCTGAACTCAGCAGTGCACAGATTGTCACAGATGTACAAAGGCTGTTTCCCGTCCTGTTTGGCATCACTGCAGGTGGCAAGCCAGCCAGCAAATCTCCTGTAATTGCGCAAACTTCCCTGTTGTTTGGAGAAGTGGTAAGAGAACATTTTTGCATCTAAATGCCAGCCTTATATAATTTGGCATTTAAGTGTGAAGGTAACTGCTGAACGTGTGAAATAGCTCTGCTTTCTCTAAATTCTGTATCTTGTTGCTTTCTCTGTGATCCACAGTCTTAAAATGGCTTTAATACAATATTCAGCATTAGCGATGGATGAAGTACTATACAGAGTAAGCATCAGTTTCTCTCCTGATAACAAAGCTCTTGCTCCACAGGGGGTTCAAGCATAAAGTCTCACTTTTTCAGGTGATGCTGCCATTTTACTCCTTGCTTTATTAGTATCACTTCCCATTAGTTAATTTGGCTTTATTTGACATGTAGGTTATAAAGGGAAAATGCATGGTGTTGTAGATACCTCACAAGAGTGTGATTATGAAGAGAAGTTAGATGTCTCGAACCAGAAATGCTGCGGTCTAGAGATTTTGTATTTCCGTCTTCAGGTGAACTACAAGTCCATTAAATCTACAGAAATATTATGAATTAAATAAGAACCAAAAAGTATATGTTTATGTTCTCCCTTAAGCCTCAGTGAAGGACTGAAGTGTAGTTTTTCATCAGGTCCTTAAACCTAAAGAAAAAAATAAGGCAAAGTTTTTACTCATAGAATATCCACCTATAGCTTCACAACAGTCTCTTTTCTGGCACATTTCAAACCAGGAAAATTTTCTGTGTATGTGTCAGTTTGGATTGTTCTGTTTATGATGTTACTGTCACCACTTCATGTTACAAATTATTAGCTCAGATTTAGAGCAATTCCTAGAGGAAGTGTTCTAGCTTGTCTGACAGCAAATATAAGCCTCTAGGTATGCTTTGTAATAACAGGCGGCTGCTTATGGGTTTGGAGCCTTGTTTGTTCTGATTCAGAGTTTTAAATGAAAATTTGTAGCTACCCCATCCCTGGCAGTGTTCAAGGCCAGGCTGGATGAAGCTTTGAGCAACGTGGTCTAGTGGAAGGTGTCCCTGCCCATGGCAGAGAGGTGGAACTAGATGATCTTTAAGGTCCCTTCCAAGCCAAACCATTGTAGGATTCTATGAATTAACTCTTTATCTTCAGTGACCTTAAGCATGTTTTAATGAGCTGGAATTTAGCTTTAGCTGTATAAATAAGGCAAGGGTGAGCAATCCATAGCTTTGCTTAGGGCATCATACTGGCAAATATTTCAGAATCAACAGATGAAACGTAAAACCTGTAACAGTCCTACCAAGTGACAGCTGAAGCAAATATTGAGACAGGTGTCCACTGAAGTGTCTAAACAGTTGGAATCAACTGAAGTCAGACACTATGTTTTGTTATAGCTGGTAATTTCTGCTTATATATTTGGAAGAGTATTTTCGTACAAAACTTGCAGTTAATTGGGAATCCACCCAGACCGTAATGCCCACATGTTACCACAAGGATTGTCTTTCACAGTCACCTTGCTCTGCTGTTGTATCATGCTGGACCTGTGAGTAGCATCATAAGATTTTCCTCCAGGGCATTGGCACATTTCCTCTTGCTGAAGCCTGTGGCAGCAGCACTGTTGAGGGCTGACCTACTAGGGAGCAGTTCAGCTGGGAAGGACCTGGGAGTGTTGGTGGATGATAAGTTATCTATGAACCAGCAGTGTGTCCTTGCTGCCAGAAGGAACAAGAATATCCTGGAGTGTAGCCAGCAGGTCGAGGGAGGTGATCTTCCCCCTCTACTTGACCTAGTGAGGCCATGCCTGGATTACTGTGTCCAGTGCTGGGCTCCTCAGTACAAGAAAGATAAGGAACTACCAGAAAGGGTCCTGGGGAGGGCCGCAAGGATGGTCAGAGGTCTGGAGCATTCCCCTTATGGGGAAAGATTGTGCGAGCTGGGCCTTCTCTAGAGAAGAGAAGACTGAAATGGGATCTCATTAATGCATATCAGTATCTCAAAGGTGGATGCCAAGATGATGGTGCCAGATTCTTTTCAGTGGTACCCAATGACAGGATGAGAAGCAACAGCCATAAACTAAAACACAGGAAGTTTCACCTCAACATGAGGAAGAACTTTATGCTGAGGGTGGCAGAGCGCTGGATCAGGCTGCCCAGGGAGGTTGTGGAGTCTCCCTTTCCGGACACCTTCAAAACCTACCTGGACATGTTCCTGTGTAACCTGCTCTGGGTGGCCCTTCCTTGGCAGGGGGGTTGGACCAGATGATCTCCAGAGGTCTCTTTGAACCTTCGTGAGTCTGTGACTCTGTATATATGTGGCAATGGTTTTATGACTGAGCTCTGCATATGGTGAGAGAACACTATTATTTGGGCTTGCTGAGTTTATGCAGGGTCTTTTTGTATTATAGCTTAATGTCCATATTTATCAGGTAGAAACACATAACAGTTTTTATGTTCTTTTACCATAGTCTTATGGGCACTCCTTTAAGCTATTTCTAACTGGGCATTACTATGATTCTGCCAGACGAAATCTGCTTAGCAATTGTAACCGAGCTCCCCTCTTCCCTCTACAATTTTATTATAACAGGTTTCAACAGCTCTAAATGGGTGATTGTAGCTTTGGATTCCTACATGGCAGGAGCATCATGGCAAATTTTTGTTCAGAGATCAGCGGATCCATCTGCATTAGTTTCCAGAGCTGTGTATCCAGCCCTTCGCCGGTATGTGGTGCTGCTGATGCTCAAGGGGCAGGCGCTGACTGCTGAAGCTGAGCTCATCTGCCATGCTGTGAAAGCACCCTCCTTCAAGCTGCTAGTCAGTCTTGTTGCTGACAGCTAGCCAGACACTGTACACAAAATCAAAACAGTCTTCTCCTAGAAAGCCTGTCCTGAATGCTGAATACTTGGGTAATTGCTTCACTGTAGTAGCAATAAGGAAACTGTCCTCAGTCCTCGATGCTAATTAATATTGTGAGTGAGGTGCACACAGAGATACAACAGCTGTGAAATAGAAGTCTTTTTGCTTTGAAGCGTAAGCTTTGTGTTAGCAGGTTTTAATCCAGTGAATAAACGTGATACTGGGAGAGGAAGGCAAAATTGTTTGCCCTTTTCTCAGGTACAGAATAGTGAGAGAACAGTTTTCAAGTTCCCTGTCTTTTGCCAGTACATCATGCTTTTGTTTTCTTTGAATGTGTAGCCTTCCCAGGGGCAATACTTTCACTCTGCAGCACCTTAGTGTCTTCACTGGCCTTTGGAGCATCATGAGGAAATCCATCCAGTACAACCATTGTTTTACTTACCTGTTATACTGCAGAACAGTATAGTCATAATCATTTTGGTCTTTTTTTTTTTTTTAATTTTCCTTCTATTTTATTTAATGTTTGTTTTGTCAGATTGTTTCAGAGGCTTTAAATCCCATAGCAAACACATCATCTGTTAGCAATGATCCGATAACGCTGTGAACATAAATACTGAGTTTAGACAAGCAGTCATATTCTTGTATTTGGAATCTAAGCAGATAGGGAATGCTTTTAAGTGAGAAAAGGCTACTGTTTTTTTTTTGAAAAGCTTTAATGATCAGGTGGTTTTGCCGTTTCTTGCATTGTTTCTTACTGGCATGTCTCATCATAGATGCAGATCTCGATTTTAACAGTAAAAAAATGCAGAGAAAGTTCATTCCCGGCCTGTGGAATTTCCTCGGTGTGAAGGCAGCATCACTCGGGTCGGATTCTTTTCCTGTTACCGAACGTATATACTGATGCTGTGCTGCTTTCCATGTGGCCAGCAGGGGGGGAAAGTGAGAAAGCTGCAGAAAGGCAAATCCAGCATCGGCTGCATCTCCCCGCGTTCAGCGGGTCCTGGGGCTGCTCCTCCAGCGCTAGGGCTGGTGGCTGCGTTGTACTTCATTAGACGTTGTAAGCAGCTGGTTCTTGCATCATTCTTCCAGGGTATTCCTGTATTTCTTCCTTGAAAAGACAACCTGCACTTACTTCTCTCTAGGATCTTCTTTCTGTATAAACGTAACTGCCTAAGTGAAGTAACTGAAGTATATTACAAGTAAGTGGTGTTATTTTGATAATTGCCCTGATAAGATGAGAGAGACTAAATTATCTCAAGTAATTTCTTGGCAAGCTGAAAAGTAAATTATTGATAAGAAGCTGGGCATTTAAGAAATGTTACAACATTTTTTTTTCCTCTGAAACAGTGGGTTTTTTCCTAAAAATGCCTGTGGTGTTCTAGGTCTTGCAGTGGATGGAAAGGAAGGCCGGTTTTTGCCAGCTCTCCTCTTCTGGTAAGTTAGTCCTGAATTGTCCTGATGCCTTCTGATAAATAGAGAGAGATCTCACAAACTTGTTTTCAAGGCTTCTTGAAAGCTCTGTACCTGTAATGGCCAAAAAACAAACTGGGAAAGGCTGCAAAATGATATAGATTAGTGTCTCCTGGGAGTTCTTTTATGCAGAAGTGTCTTTATGGTACCATCAGCTGCCTTTGTGAACTCTTTTCTTTTCTTGCTCTAACTGAGCAAGAAGGCACATAAGTTAGAAGTAAAATGACCATTGAAATAGGAAAAAGCAATAGGAAACCCCCATCCCTGTACTATTAACACCGTTTAGAGCACAAATCTAAAACATAGCTCCATGCAAGCTACTGTGATGAAAATTGACTACCCCAGACAAAACCAAGACAGATATTTGTTTACTTCATGTCCTTAAAAGAATACTATAAAACTACATGAATAGCTAAGTACTAAACTCCAGGTGTCTCAGTAAAAATAATAGACGTGCTGGTTTGCATACAGATGCTAAGCAAGAAAGCACATTCAGCAAGATGCTGTCTGAGCACAGCCAAAGTTACGTTGTTAAACTATGTCTCAGGCATGTAATTACCAGTAGCTCAACTTACTGTGTAAGAGAGCTTGTCATCTTTCTTCCTCCTTTGCCACCAGATATTTAACATCTCTTTGCATGTGACACAGAGCTTGCAAAGCTGATTTGCGTGGTGTCTCAGTCACTGAAAGACTCCCTCTGTTTAAATATTGATGCTTTCCTCAGACGATATTCTTGGGATTGATATCTGGAGTCCTTTCAGTTTGTGCTACCACGGTTTGTTTGTTTCTTTGATGATACTGCTTCATATTGTATTGCTGCTAAGGCTTTCAAATGTACCAAAAAGAGATTAGGAAGCATTAATGTGATGATGAGAGTAAAAGGAAATGGGTGATGTTGATGGTGGCTACTGTAAGTGAACAGTCAGCCAAGCAATAGCAGTCCTCCTTGGCAACTGGAGAAGAAACTTCCATGGACAGTAATTTAACAAAATAGTGACTTCTGGACAGAAATATTCTAAATTTGATAGTAATAAGAAATACTTTAAGCCAATATAAATGGCACTCGATGGTCATGAAAGTAAGTTCCAGTGCTGATCTGTCACATCACTGTCAACCTGGAGACAGGTCCGTGGAGCCATACTTCAGTGCATCATGGTTGATATCTGCCCCTTGGTCATCACTTTGACCATAAGGCAAAGGTACCTCTGCAGCTGGAGAGGAAAGCACATTGCTCCCTGCCTCATTTATTTGCAGCCAGATTCTGGTATTATAGAAAATAGGAAAAATCACCTCTTTTCTCCTCTGGGTCGAGAAGAGGACCCCTTATTAAGGCTCTGCAAAGGCCATGAGCTATTTTCTATTAACTTCTTTGAGATGCAGGATCAAGCGTGATGCAGGTTCAAGTTCCTTTGAACACCTTTGCTGCCATTACTCATCCATCACAGCACTCCACCTCTGCACTTCAGTAGATTATGGGCTTAATTTTGTAAAATCCAGACACACTTTGTAATTTTGTCAACAGGCAATCAGCTTTGGCTGTAAATACTAT
Organism: Coracopsis vasa; assembly: GCA_026283785.1. Lineage (NCBI taxonomy): Eukaryota > Metazoa > Chordata > Aves > Psittaciformes > Psittacidae > Coracopsis > Coracopsis vasa. The sequence goes on from JANHGB010044853.1 coordinate 39,986, forward strand.
ACTTAAATGTGTGCACATAATAGGAAATGGCTTTTTATGTGTGTTTCTTCCATAAATGATGATTGTCAATGTTTAATCAGGGATGGAACAGAACTTGGCAGCCTCACAGCATTTTGATGAATAGAGGACTGATGTTTCTGATGAAAGAAACGGGTTATGCCCCAGCTAGTTCTTTGAAGTACTTTCCTCTGTGGATTATTGTTAGACTTTCTGTAGGGTCAGGATAAGTTTGTTGGTCTTTGCACAGGAACTGGTTTCTGCCAAGCACTGTGACATTTTACAGATAGCAATGTCTACATCTGTGGATGGTAAAACAGGCAATCAGCTGTATGTTCTTGGCAGAGAAACCTATAGGCTGCATTTTGTCCTCTGAGTGGGTGTCGAAGAGAAAGGGAGGTGAGATAGATTCCCAGTAGGTGAGCACAGCCAAAGGTCTGTAAAGAGGGTGAAAAGCAGGATTGCACTTGTATTGCTTGGATCTTTTGGGAAGAAATAATTACTGCCTACGCTGCACAGTGCACGTCCACAGGAGTAGTTCTGGCTGCTGGCTGGCTGACACTGAAAATAGACTGCACTTTTTGTTACTGAGTATGTCAACCATTTCAGCATTTTCCCCTAACAAATGGAAGGTGTGCAGGCAGAGATGAGATCTGTGTGTGCTCAGTTCTTTTCAAGACTTTTTTTAGCATAAGTCAAGCAGCTTTGAACAATTCTCCTTTGACTCATTAACTGTCAAAAGCAAATGTAGATGGAAGGCATAAAACTGTTTCATTTGGAAAAGGAGAGTATAGCTGCAATATAGTCTTCCTCCATATGGAAGCATGCTTCACATGCAGCCAGGCTTATACATAAGTGAGCACTGACACATTACATGACATATTTGTAAGACAGGGAAATATTTAAAGAGCAATTCAATTGTATAAACATGAAGAAAACATTTGAGATACCATTGTCTCATCTCCTGGTATCTCATCGAGTCTCCAGCTTCTGGCCCAGGGACATATGGGTCCTTTATCATATCTTGTGTGTGTGTGTATTGCTTGTCCTAGAATCAGTCAAATGGCAAGAGATAATTATGTTTAGATTAATGAATTAAGACCATGTAGATGAAAATAGTATGAAGTTTGTTCCTAGCTGGTGGAAATTCAACCTCTAGAGACACATTAAGCCTGAAGGATGCATTAAGAGTCTTAATGCACAAGGTGCTAGTTTTAGAATCCTAATCTGTAATTTTTTGTAAGATGTGTATGATGGAATAACGGTTATATTTGTTACATTTTCAGACTATGCCACATGGAAGATACTGTGAGCATTTTGGAGTGAATGGTGGTAAACGAGTGCTTCAAATGGAGAAGGTAAGGGCTTTTACTGTGAATTTTGGCAACTGTATTAGTAACAGAAATGAATAAGTAAAGGTAGGAACCAACAAAAATGGATGAATGACTTTAGTTAAATGTGTGCTTTGCCAAGAGATGTTTAGAATCACTGTGTGTGAATACTTCGGCTCAGAAGCAGGATTAATACATGTTCAGTGCTAAAACATATGATGTAATTAGGTTTATAATACACAATCCAGTAGTATGTATATTATGAAAGGGAAAATTAAACCTTAAAATCTTTGCTTTTGAGCTTTGGTATATAGCGAGTCCCAGGGTGGCTGTTATAGCCAGCAGTATGGCAATGCTGTGCTACCTGTTGCATTAGTTTGATGCAGAACTGAGTTTGTAGCTAGAAAGGACAGTCCCTGGCTGGCAGGAGGCAGTTCCTGGAGGAAGAATGAAAGAGAGAGACACAATTATAATTCGAAATTATCTTGACTAATTGCATAAGTGATTTGAAATCAGTGAGATGAAATCCAGTAATTTCAAGTGCTAAATACATGGGGAGAGATGTGTGTTTGTAGGCAGGGAAGGGGCATTATTAATACAACATGGGGAGTGATTGCAATACCATCACCATGACTGGGTGATGGTATTATAATGGATCACATACTGAATAGGGATCAATGGTGTCTTCTGTAAAAGAGGGATAAATCTAATTCTGGGATTTTTGAATGGGAAGGTGATGCATAGGGAGCAGGAGGTGAGACCGCAGGTGAAGCAGAAGGTTCAGTTCTATACACCATGACTTAAGAAAGATGTACATACGTTAAAAGATGGCTGCAGAGGATCCATAAAAATTATTAGATATTTAAAGATCAAAAGGCATGATCTGCAGGTGGTATAAATCACTTCAGACTCAGTTCCCAAAGAACTAAACTGATTCACACCAGCTGAGCAGCTGATTAAAAGAGTTATTTTTTGAATTTTCTTTCTAATCCAACCTTAACAGTGGCAATTTACATTAACTTCTCAGTGCCATCAAGTTTTCCCTAAGGCTTACAGGAAAGAATTACTTGAGAGTCATAATCTAACTCTCTCTCTTTCCATTTTTATTTTAAACTGAGCTGTAGATTTTTTTTCCAGTTTCTATTTTAGCATTATTTAAAAATGAACACAGTTAAAATGGAAAAAAGGAAGTACTTTTAAATACAAGGCACGATTAACCTCTGAACCCTACTGTCTCTTGATATAATTGCTGCCAGAAGCCTAATAGGATCAAAAAAGAGTAATAGATAATGAGAAAATCTCCTGACATACTAGAGGAGATTAGAATAAAAAAGACTTTAGTAAAAAGAAGGGCAAAAAGCTACACACTTCAGGACATGACAGCCTTTTTACAGCTGAATGGAGGAAACTGCTTTCTCAAAGAGCATGTTGTCTGTCTTTGAAGATTCTCCTGTAAGCCCTTGTCAGATGCAAGATACTGCAGCAGATGGACACAGCTCTCAACAAGTCTGGCATACATAGTTTTTCCTAATTTGAATTCTGTGCTATATTCTGTGCTCCTACAGCCAACCTCTTAGTGATGTGTAAAGGTGACTTGAAAGGGCTATTTAAAAGAAAAGCAAAGGCAAGCTTCTTTTTTGCTGTCCGTGTGTTCATGTCTGTCTCCATATTCCTGTGATATTCATCCTCACCATCATGTTGTTTCAACATTCTTTATGTTCCTATGTGTTTAATTTTCACCAGAGGTTGGATCAGTGGAGTGAAGAAAGGTTTCTCCAAGGGTTAATCTAGGAAAAGGTAGACAGCAATAAAGAAAAGCTTCAAAGGAAGGATGTGAAAGCATTGTTTGGGTACTTAGGAACAAAATTACAAATGATGAAGTCCAGCTGCAGCTAGAACTAGCAGAGAACATGAAAAATGGTAAGAATGGGCTCCAAAAATGTGCTGGCTACCAAAGGGAGTTTATGAAAAAATGGGAGCCTAGTGATAGACAATGAGGAGAAAACAAGTTCTAGAGAACTTTTCTCCTGACTGTTCATAGGCAAGCTTGCTCCCAGGCTTCTGCATGGCTGCTGCAGCTTGGGAGGGAGATGGCAACCAACAGCAACAGGTTCGTGACTACTCAAGAAGGCTGGTTTTCTTAAAATCTGTGGAAGTGGTTGGGATTCATCTGGGGGTGCTGATGCGGTGACTATGAGGCAGCGGTCTGTCATTTATCAAACTCATGACAGTCAGGAAAGTGAGGTTGGGTACTGTCGCCCTGCATTCGTAATGGATGGCTTTCTCAGCAAGGTTTTGGCACTAGTCTGCTTGTGGGGCTCCTCAACTGAGCTGATTTAATACCATGATTAATTTTTCATGGTTCTTTTCTTCCCCCAAGCCTACGTATTGCTCTTTGGGTTTGTCAGTGACTCATTTCTAACAGCCAAACGCTGTTGGAGTGATATTCTAGTGACAAGATATGTGAGCTTTTGTTGATTTCTCCTAATATTGGGTACATCTAGGAATTTCACCCTTACTGGCTCTTTACAGTGATCCTCCTTAGATCCTTCCTTAGCATTAACAGATTAACAAATGAATAGCCAAAAATGGGATGCTGAGAAGAGATTTTACTCCTGCGCTTTTTAACGTGCAAGCTAAGCAGCAGATGTGGGGTGTTTCTGATGTAATCTGGGCCTAATGGAAGTAAGAAGCAATTAACTGAGTTGGATTATTTGGTTGAATTAATACATCCTGTGCGCATTGGAAAACTCATAGCTTCTCTTACACTTACCTGGAAATCTTTTTGCAAGCCACATGAACAACATCACAAAATCTTTTTGCATCAACTTGCAATTATTTGAGTACTACGTTCATGCTTCTTCTAGGTTGTGTGAAAATCGTGTCTGACAAAACCCTAATTTTGAGAATTGCTTCTTTTCCTGTGAGATTGATCCAGAATAGTGTGCCTGCAATGTTTTATATTAATGATGGATCTGGCCTAATACGTCTATTTCTGGCATCCATGGTAGAGGCTGTGTCTGACAGTCTTCTTTGCTTAATGCTCATTGCACATAAATGCCCCAAACCAGATAAAAGAATGAGCTAAGCTGAAGAAAGTGAGCCTTTTGTTTCAATTTCAAGTGTTACTTTAAAGGTTTAAAAACATTGTAAATGTCACTGTTTTTCTTTTTGTGGCCCTTAGCTCAATGGGAAAAATCTTCAGATGGCAATGAGCTTCAAGCTGGATCCCTATTACTTTTGACTGCTTGTTCATTAAACTACAATAAGTTGATAGAACTAAGGGCTGTAAAAGGTCTGTGACTTTCTTCTAGAGATGTACTCTGTCTTGGTTTGAAGGTCTCGGTGCTTAATCACTCTTGCAGTTGAAACTTAGTCTTGTTTCCAATTTGAATTTGTTCAACTTGACCTATCTACCACTGCTTCTTGGTTCACCTCTGCTTGATTATAAACCCTGCTCTGACTCAGTATCCATGTAGGTCTCTTCTTGAGAAGTTAAGAAATATAAGCTTGTAAGTCTTTCAAGTTTCTGTCTCCTCAGTTTTGAGCCATGATTTTCCAAATGTGGATGCCAAAACTGGAAGCAGCATTTCTGTTTTAGTTCTATCAATAAATGCGCTGAAGTCTAATCTTGCTTTTCCCAAGTTCATATATTGATGGAAAAGATAAGCGTTCCTTATGCAACCTTATGAAGTTCAGCCGTGCCCAGTGCAAGGTCCTACACCTGGGTCAGAGCAATCCCAGGCACAGCTACAGGTTGGGCACAGAAGAGATTCAGAGCAGTCCTACAGAGAAGGACTTGGGGGTGTTGGTTGATGAGAAACTGAACATGAGCTGGCTTCAGTGTGCGCTTGCAGCCCAGAAAGCCAACCGTATCCTGGGCTGCATCAAAAGGAACATGACCAGCAGGTCGAAGGAGGTGATGCTGCCTCTCTAGTCTGCTCTCGTGAGACCTCACTTGAAGTATTGTGTGCAGTTCTGGTGTCCTCAACATAAAAAGGACATGGAACTGTTGGAACAAGTCCAGAGGAGGGCCACG
>JANHGB010044856.1:0-15118 GCA_026283785.1 Coracopsis vasa
AAAGGCCAATGTCACACAACAGCGGCTGCCGCTGAAGCGGGATGAGGACACAGCATTTCAGTGCAGCTAACAGCCACGTTTTCTTGCTAGAGAGACAAAGGTGGGAGCACAGGAGTCAGCTTCTATTAGACCAGCTGCTACAGCAGGAAGAAATGGATTCTGTACAGCCGCACACTCTTTGATGTTTCTTTTTTTACCTCCCAAGCCATTTATCAGTTTGCTGACTGTTGTACCGATGGCATTACAAAAACCCATGAGCCATACTCCCAGCTTTGCTACCTCCTTCTTGCTATTGCTTTCACCAAAATCCCAACTTGCCTTCCCTATCTACAGAGACCAGCCACCTCCTTGCTTCATTTTCCTTTCAGGTAATTATAGAGCACATCCACCACTGTGTCTCCTTCTACTTCCCTGCACTACCCTACCACAGCCCTCATGCTGCAGCCAGCAGGTAGCCGACAGGTCTTTCCTGACCCACCAACCCCTCTTTGATGTCCACTTCTCCCCATGACAGGCAACTCCATCATTCTGCTAGCCATGAGGCTCCTTCCAGCCTGCCACACACTGCTCTCTGTGTCTGCCAGCCTCCCTCACCTCCGTGGGCAGAGGAGAAAGGGAAAATAAGAGGGTGTGAATGAGTAGACAGGTAATGGCGTTAGAAACTCCTTTCTGGCAGTGCCTTAAAAGCTTTGAAGAGCTTCCTGAAAATACGAGTGCTAAAACATATGGTGGGGATGTCAAACCTCAGGCTACCAAGCCACCATAGATCACCCAGGCCAGGTTATTGTGCCCACATCTTTCTCTCAGCCAATCTCTTCCCCCACAGCCTCTCAAAATTAGAGTGGGAACAAGCTTAACAAAGTGTTTTGGAAGTCATTGGCTGCCAGCTGTCACCTTTGTCAGGGTATCCCTGCTGCTCCCCTTTGATGTGACTAGTTATACAGGTGTTCCATCTGACCTATGCTTATTCAGTGCAGAAAAGGGCTCCAGGCTGTAGCTGTAGGTGCAATATCACTTGCCACAAGAAGACATGTGGATGTCACTGGTGTATGGCTTGTCCCTGAGTATCTAAGGCTAGAGCTACTTTTCCTGTGAATTGACAGCAATGGAATAAATCTCCCATATTAAATGAAACTTTGATTCTTGCAGCTGTAAAATTGCACTGCAGTTTACAGAACAGAAATTACTATGAGTTGTTGGTGTTATGGTGCTGCTGAGTAGCCTCACTCCAGGGCTGTGCTCATACACATGCTGAGTGAGAAAGACTGCTCCTTAGCTACAAAGATTAAACCATCAGCAGCTGAGAAGGTAGAACAGGAGACCAAAACAGACAAACAGCTAGGAAAGGATGAGAGAACAGAGAAAGAAAAGCCAGCTGGTTAGAAAAACAAAACTGTAATTCACAAACCAGATCAGGATTTAACCTTTCTGCTTTCTTGGTGGTAATAATTTAGAGACATGCACAAATGTGAAAATCGGTTCTTGCATTGCAATTGCTATGGGTCTGGTGGGGCAGCTGCAGTTCCTGAACACGCTGTCTCTGGGATGTTTCTGGGGATGGCAAGAAGGCACCCTGGAAATCCCCTGATGCTGCTGCAGGGGTGGTGAGCACAGAACACTACCTTTCACCCTTTCGGTCTAGCAAACTCACTTCACAAAGAACTTCCTTCCAAGACTGTGCCATGCCTACACCTCTCCATCCAGGGAGCACCCTGCTGCTGTGACTCTTGCCAAGAGACTGCTCTTGCAACTTGGTTCAAGCACTGACCCCTCCTTTGCTGCTCTTCCTTTTCTGGTCTCTAGATAACTCTTATGGCTCAGTTTCCAGTTACACTGAGTCAGCCCTTGGCTTCCCAGGAGTGCAAAGGCGCTGTGCAGCTGAGTTTGTTATACAGCTCAGTGGACTGCACAACCTGGGAGACCTAAATCATCGTTGTTCTTTGGCTACACCCTTATGTTCAAAACACATGAGTCAGGTCTTGAAAAATCACAGGACTCACTTAATGATCATGAGATTTAATAAAAACAAACACGCGTTTCTTTGTATTTGCTTTTAAAAATTATTTCATTTTTATGCTTTCAGGTGGCTCTCAGATCAACGTTCAAAGCTCTTCTTCATACACATGAGGGCTGCAAGCAGATGTAAATGCAGGACCTGGAGTTTTAATTAAAAAAATTGAATGCTGAGAGATTTGTTGTTAAATCAGAAGCACTGGCAGCCTTGAAATCACAACAATTTACATTGCTTCACACACCCTAGCTTTACAGCAGTGCTACCTAGTGCCATCATCAATGTGAGCAGAGGACCTTGAAACAGAAAGCTAGGCTGGAATTGGGACCTCAGTTTGGTATCCCTATTGAAGAGTGCAAGCCACATCTCACTACTCCCAGATCCCCTGAACGTGTGATGCGTCCCAGAAAAGGTTTATTTTTGACAAGTCTACTTTTCTGGCCCAATATTTATTGTCTGCAATGTGAAGAACCCATCTAATATCTAAAATGCCATGAACACTGGTGGTATTTTCGGAGAGTTTGTTCCAAGTTGGATATAAGAACAGTAAAATTAATCTGATTTTGTGGCTTTTAGAGGTGGAGAAAAGCAAGGGTTGTAAACTGACAGTAAAAAAAATTGTATTTTAAAGTGAAGGTTTCCCTCTCTTTGGATGGACATCTCTACCCAGAGAAAGTGAGAGCGCTGGAAGTCTCAGTGATCTAGATCCATCACAAAAGTAAGACTGGCTGGCTTGTGAACCTTACTTTTGAGGTTTTGTGGAAGTGAAAATTCATCCAGACCTTCAAATACAGCCTAATTGGAAGGTGGAATTTATGTAAATCAACTGAATATGGTCAGATGAGTTTCCTGGAAATAAGAAAGGAGTTCAAACTGCACCATTGAAGCCTACTTTTAAACAGTGCAGACTCTAGCCTAGTTGATCAGCTTCTCTTCTTCCCCTTTATGCCAGTTCATTAAAGATTTGGCCTCTGGAATGGCAGTCTTAAAGGTAGGAGAAAACTGCAAAATGCACACTTTGAACCAGTTTTGGCTTCTGGAAACCTTGATTTACTGAAATACTTAAACTCCTCTTGCTGAATATTCTTCACAAATTCGATGTTTCTGATGTGAGTCTGAGCCTGGAGTTTGGTGTCACAAAAATATTAGACCTTCTCTTCATTCAGTTTTCCTATTAAAGTCTTGTGAAAAATGGGCAGATCCTGAACTCCTGCCCCTAAAATAGCAAATTTTGTATATTTTGAAGTTTGTGGAGTGATGCAGAAGCCATAGGTGAAAAAATTACTTTTAAGTACAGCCCCAAAGTGGGTACAAAGACTGCGATTAATTCACATGAGGAAAGCAACCTGATTTGAAGTGTGGGGTTTGTGGGGTTTTTTCCTATGGTCATTTCCATAATTGGTTAGAAAATCAGCTCTGATCAAGGAATGTTTTTATTTGTTTTAACTATGTCCTACTTAATGGACATGTAATAATTCAAAACAATTACATTAAGGTAATTATGTTTTAATAAACATAAGCTTGGCACTTCAGACTGGAAATAGAACCTGTTCTCTGAGCCAGTTAGGAGCTGTGAAATGAATAGGAGACAGTTGACTGAAGTTTGTGGAGTGCATTTATTAAACCAGTAACAAATAATCTATTAATCTTTCTCTAAACACCAACAACATAAAAGAGTTCCTCACCTCAAAGTCAGTTGCACTAAATAAATCCATGCGAACAAAATGAGACGCCAGAAGTTTGCATGTCGGGATATGATTTATTGCATGAATTAGCTGCTTTTGTGTGATGAAGGGTATAATTAAACTCCAGTGGCAGCGTGTGGCCATGGCGAATGGCTTGGCAGAGAGCTGATCTCTGGAAGCTGGCTTATAGGGAACAGGGTTTGTGTTGCTGGTGGCACCGGCAGGTCAGCAGGACAGCCTGGTCCCTGGGCAGGCTCCTTCCTACCTTTGTCAAGCTCAAAGGAAACGCGCGGGTTTACCAGGAGCAAGGCAAGCCAGAAGGTACTGTACATGCCCAGCGAGCCAACACAATAGCCTTTGTAAAACCAGAAACGTTTCACAGAAGCCTTCTGGCTGAGACTAGAAATATTGCAGGTGAAAACTTTAAAGGGAAGTGGTCAACCAAAAAACAGCAATACTTCCTGAGTATGCTTTGCTTGTGATGCTGGTGTTACCAACTGTAATGATACGGCGAAAGGCTTGTGTATTTTCCTATGGCTTCCTCTCTGTCTCAGCCCTTTAAGCGCAGCCAGGTCTCCCGGTTCTCCCTGTTGCTTTTATTTCTGATGCAGCAAAGGAGAGAAAAGCATTTTAAAAGCTATAATACTGTGAATCTGTACACTACACAGAGAAATGGGAAAAGCCAGAGGCACTTGGCATAGGTGTCATTTCAGAAACTGCTTCTCATGTTCCCTTTCTGTTAGGCAGAGTTTCTAAGTAGCTGGGGGTCATCTAGCAGGGCCCCACGCTGAAGCTCCCAGAGTCTGCCAGGAGCAACAGGGTGCACAGACTGCCAAGCCTTCTGCATAAAACTATCAAACATGCTTACTTGATATCTATCTGCTCAAGTAGATTATTTCTTCATTCATTTAACACCGTGCAAGGACACACTGCTACGATGGCTGCTGCTATTTTCAAGATTTTATACAGATTGCTTTTAGTTCATTAAGACACATGATCTCTATCATATGCCAGGCAAAAATAAATAGCTGAAGTTTCTTGGTAGTGAATCACAAGCTTCTCATTTACTTGAGAAAATAATGTAACAATCTAATATTTTTTGGTCTGACAGGCCAACAGAAAAACTGCTGTCTCTGTATATGCAAACAAACACATTTTCACTGGTAGCATCACTGCAAGTGATGGAGTTAAACTTCAAATTCCCTGTATAAATAACTCTGCTAGTTATACTGGGTCTCTGTCTTCACTTTGTTCACTTTTTCTCTAAATCCACATACTTTTGCCTATTTTATTTTCTTTTACTCTCTATAATGTCACAAGGTCTTAAATGCCTTAGTTAACAATCTTAGCACCTTTTTAGTGTCTCCTGTATCTATTGCCCAAAGGAGTTTTTCTTCAGATGGTAAGCTGATTTGTAATGTTCAACATTATGAATTATAATAATTTATCTAATTTATCCATGAACTGGCTTCAGTATATCATAGTGGTTATCAGGGTGCTTGTTTTATGCCTATGTGCTTTTGAATGCAACAGGGGTTGCTGGAAGAACAGTTGGGAACACAGCATGTCATCTTCAAAGTGCAAACACTGGTTTATGCTTAAAAGGGTACTAAGCAAAGCCAAAATTTACATCCTGACACTACATTCCTTTGTAAAAAGTCCATCTCCATCATTCTTGTTGGCCCCTTTAGGCACTGGAAGCTGCTCTAAGGTCTTCCTGTAACCTTCTCTTCTCCAGGCTGAACAAACCCAGCTCTCTCAGCCTGTCTCCATAGCAGAGGTGCTCCAGCCTTTGGAGCATCTTTGTGGCCTCCTCTGGAATTGCTCCATCAGCTTCACATCCTTCATGTACTGAGGCCTCAGAGCTGGATGCAGGACAGCAGAGAGGGTCTCACAAGAAAGGAGTAGAGAGGGAAAATCATATCGGTTGGTTTCTGGGTTCAAGCACACACTGCCGGGTCATGGTGAACTTCTCATGGTCAAACACCTCAAGTCCTTCTCTGCAGGGCTGCTCTCAATCCAGTCTCCCCCAGCCTGTATTTGTGCTGACCCAGGTGCAGGGCCTTGCACTTGGCCTTTCTGAACTTCACAAGGATTGCAGGGGCCCACCTCTCCAGCCTGTCAAGGTTCCTTTGGATCCCATCCCTTCCCTCCAGCATGTCAAATGTATCACACAGTTTGGTGTCACTTGCTTTGCTAAGGATGCATTTCTATGCTGTTACATATCATTTTTCTCTCTTGTGTTTTTGGTTTTCAATAACTCTGGTTTAGAAAGTCAGTTTGGTTTCCTGACTGCCACTGTCACAGCACCTAAAACTACAGATGATGAAGGTAAGTCAGGCTACTGAGGCAGTCACACGTAATGAAAAATGGGTACAAGCTGCATCCTTGCCTGATGCCACCTCAAGGGAGGAGATTTAGGTTAAGCTCTGAGCAGATGCAGCTGGAAGGCAGGAAGGATAAGAGCTGCAGTTAGCCCAGGAGCTATGACCAAGGCTCTCTTAATCATAGCCTCAAGTTACCAGCTGAATGGCTTCCGGTATGAGCTTCTGGTGCTTCATGCAAGGAAATGGTTTTGTTAAAAATGGTGGGTTTGAATGGGTAGCCAAACAGTTTCCAAAAGAGCTGATCTGAGAGCAAGGGCAAGAAGGGTTCATTATCAAAATTGTCTTCTGTGGTTTTCATCTCTCTTTTTTAGGTATCTTTCATCATTTACTGGTTAAGACTTAATACCTAAAAGAGCACAACTTGGCACTCATTGCCAGAGCTCCAGAAGCAAACATTATTGCTGTTTTTTAACCACAGACAGCAAACCTTTCAGAGCACTTTCCCCAGCAGCCTGACCCCCACTCTCCTCTTCACTTCATCTCTTTTTCAGCAGGGCAGTTGCAGTAGCTCATAGCCTAGCACTGAACCAGGACTTCATTTGAAGTTTGCCATAGTAATAGGGAATACAAATCTCACTCTGGGTGGTGAGTTGTGCAGACACTGTAGTGACGAATGCAATAGCTGCCCATACCAGCTTGGTGTTAGAATTGTGCTGTATCTCATTCCAGTTCCAGAAATTCTATTACTTTATTTTAATTTGGACTGGTCTTTTTTTGCCGCTTTACCACTCTTGTTATTTACATCAGGTGGATGCTGTGTTCTCTCCCTGCAATACAGACAATTAGTACAGTCTTATATATTTTGCATTTAATTGAATTCCATACACTTCTAACAAGGCTGCTGATCTCATACCACTGCAGTAACCTCCTTGATATGAAATTTCATTGGAAGAATATTTTCTGCCTGAGAACCATTCATATATACGAACTGCTGCAACCAATTAAAACATTAAGGGACCTACAGTTGAATAAATATCAGTGAAAGTTTAAGAACAGAGCAGTAGTTTTCAGCCAGTTTTATGGAAAGTCAATAGGTAACCAGAGGTCCAATTACAGGAAATGTTTTTGCAGTATGAAATAAAATTATAAGAAATAGAGAAGTAAATGAGAATGTTATAGGCACCTAGCATGTTTTTGGTGCTGGCATAATGAATTAATTAAGAAGAATCAACATTAAGTAGTAAAGTTGAAATCCGGCTGTGAGTTGCACCTCTTTAAATCTGGCATAATTTCATAGACTTCACAGAAATCACATTGGATATAAAAATGAGAAACATGGAAAACTCTCACCCTGACAAGCCAAAATTTATCATCTCTTTTGGCCTAATGTCCACCTCCCCCTGACTATTTAGTGCAGCTCATGGGCCGGTTCGAAAGCCAATGCCCCCAGTTAATATAGAGCAGCAAGATAAAGGGCAGCATTTTATTCCCACTCAGCTACTTCAGGGTGTCTGAGCAATGAAGCAGCTTCTTCCTTTATCTGTGTGTTTCAAAAAGAGCGAGAAGGAAAACTTCTATTCCTCTCTTAGTTTCATTTTGGGCTATACAGTCTCCCTGGATTTATGCTCCTGCACTTCCCTGTTTTCTTGCAGATAACCTGCCAGCAAGCCCCATTTGCAGCACGCATGGGACAGCAGCATCACCCTCCCCCGTCTACTTGCTGTTTGCCTCATCAGCACCCGCAAGTGCTGTTTGCTGTTCAGACACCAAGCTGCGTACCTCTAGTCCTGCCAAGTGTGCTTGGTAAAACCTACCAAGCCATTCATTTAAATACTTCTTAAACAGGAAGCTGATGCTGGAAAGTTGAGCGTTGTTTTATGCTTATACAGACAGTGGGAACAGGCATGACTGTCATTTCATGATGGAGTGGAAAATTTGAATGACTTGCATTATTCCACATGTATCCCCTTGAAAACAAACCCCGAAAGGCCACTGAGGACCCTGCTCAAATCTGTAAGCTTCTGCTTTGGTAACAGCAGCAAAAGGGTTAACTTGCAAAGTTCTTTCACTGCAAATGTAGGCGTTAAGGAAAAGTGATGCACACAAATGGTGTAGCATTGGTGTTTCCCTTGTGATTGAAGGAAAGTAGTTATTAAGGTCAGCCATGCTTATTTTTGACTGATGCAGAGCCCATTTCAGACTGAACACTCCTAAGGAGTGTACTTAAGGTTAAGAAAGTTACATATTTTGTGAGTGAAGTAAACAAGGGAAGCAAGAAATGTTGGTGTGTTGAGTTCCTCCTTTTATTAGCTGTGGAATAATAAAGCTTAAGATTTTGATTTAACCTCTGTCTCCAGCAAAGTTGGGCATCAGTATTGCCAGGGATGCCAGCGAGGCCAGCTGCAGCTGTGATGTCTCCACAAAGTTTGAGGCACCCAGGGGGATGCCAGGTTACAAAGGCGTGGGAAGCTCAGAGATGCAGCCGAAGGGCGCGTGGGTCACAGTCATTTGGGCCTTCAGATGTTCTGTGAGGGCATCACTTCACGCCTGTGGTTTTTTACCATCTCTTTGTATTCTGCAGGAGACTCCCTTGGTCTCTTTGCTTGTGTTCTAATAGGCCATCCATCTGCAGAAAGCACATAAACTCTGGGAATAAAGCAGCCCTTTTCCCCCTCTGTCATCCAGTGATGGTGTGAAAGCCTCCAGAGTGCCACAGTGTCTGCTTAACCCGCTGTAGGCTTACTCCTCAACAGTGACCATCACAGTAGTTTACACAGCTGACGGTGCCTGCCAAGCTTCACAGCATAGCCAGGAGAGCTTTCCTGAGAATACATTTGAAGACATGTGTTAGGCTATCATGGAGGGAGACACATATTAAAGTGAAAGCAGGAGAGAGCCTTGCATTCCACCCAAGCAACCAAAATGGTTAGCAGTTCTAGTCAGCTTCCCAGACACATCACAATATTTTTCTAGTCGTCATCACACTCCATTCTTCATTGTCTCCTAGTTGCCTCTCTCACTTCATGTTGACAAGTGTCATGTAAACAATCTTACTATTAATAGAAAAAATATATGTATATGTTTGTAATGCATATATTGTATATTTTATATGACATTTGAATTCCTATTTCTAACTTATGCTCCACAAATTAAGAGGTAATTGATGGTCCAATGCCAAGAAAATACTTTCAGTTCTAATCACTCTTCCCTGACTTTTTGTAATAATTTTCTTTTTGTGCTTAGGCATGCACTGGCATTACAATATTTTGGAAAGGTGCCCTTTTTCTGCAGTGTTAAAAGGCCTAACTCCATTTAACATTTAATATATTCTTGTCTACTGGCATGTTAGACTGAGCTCAGAAATGCATTGCAAGCTACAGGCTGAGTTATTTCTTCTGTGAATATCTAAAATTACAAGAAAATATTTTTCTGGTCTTGAAAATGTGGCCTGAAAAGCATGCAAAATGATTGCAAAAGATCATCCATGGCCAGGTAGCATCTGTGGCTGCTGGCAGCCTGCTTCCTCCCTGCAGCCCAAGCAAGCCCTGATCCCTTTCTCCTGCAGAGCCCACCCTGATCCCGAGATAGGCAGGTGAGGTAATGCAGCTGCTTCATGACTGTGACCCAAGAGGGTGGTGGGTTGGATTTTTTTGTGAGATTTTGCCAAAATAGAAAGTCAGAATTAGCACATACAAAACACATCTAAACAATGGAACACATACAAATTAGAGTACCCACCCACAACGCCTAATACATAACCAGTGAGTCATGCCCGGAGCCCAGTGTGAGAAATCTGTGTAGGTGGGTTTTATTTAGTTTTCTTTTTGATTGCAGTTGTGCTTCTCTCTTGCTAATAATTATTGCACTCTGAACTAATAAACAAGGATCTGAGCTTTCCAACACGTCCAAGTAGTAAATATTTCATTTGTTAGACTTAAAATTTGATCCCTGTGAAAATGAAAATTTATTATGTTTTAGAACTCTAGACCCCTTGCCGCACACTTCAGTTCAGGGATTAAAAGTGAGATACTAAACCACTGGGATGAATCCAGTTTGAGGTAGTAGTGACCAAACCAGTCGCGTTTAGCAAGTTATTCAATCACTTATGCAAGACGTGAAATGAAATTATATGAAATAAAATTAAATGAAATGAACAGTGATAGACTCCTGTGGATGAAAGGACACATCACAAACATCACTGGCAGTACTGGCTTCTTTCTTAGGCTCAGCAAAGATGCCAAAGGTTTCAAAGGTGTGGAGCCTGAGCTGCCTTCTCACGCCCAGGGATGCTCCCTCCAGGTCAGGGCTGGGGCTCGCTGGCAGGGCAGCACATGGAAGCACTTGATGCCGCTCCCTCGTCTCTGATCAGCCTCTGATAAACAGGGAGAAGCCCAGTCCATGGAGACACAAACTTGGCACTTTTCCTGAGTGCTGCACTTAGGAAACCAGCATAATGAAAGAGCACATAGAAGTCTAAGCTGTTTGTAAGTGCAATTTGACTTTTAGTGATTTCATTTTAATTATTCTGAGGAACAGATTGTTCTAAGCTTCACAATAATGTATATTTTTACATTATTTAAAACAAGTGAGTTTTCTAACCAGCCTCTGAGGGCCTCTAGAAGTTCCTGTGTTGTAATTGCTGCTGGGTGTCTTAATGCCACAGACATCTGAGGTTTTCCAGAACATCTAAGTGGACACTGGCTGTAATTTAGTAGCCATGAGAATTGCTTGACGTCACTGTTGCAGCAGAAGTTGTAAGAAAGCAATGTAATTCTAAGGTGAGATATTTTTTTTAAGTGCTCGTTGTTAGCCTGCCTTTGCCACCCCTACTTATTTCTATTGCCTGCATCAATGGAAAAGTAATTACAACTTTTAGGACAGTAAGGCACTTTTGAAAATCCTGCCCTTAATTCACTGCTTCTGCAGTGCTTCCACTACATTTTCCCCCTTTCTTCTTTACTTCTAAGTTTTCCACATCCATTCCCTCCATCTCTTCAGTACTTCAATATCATCCTTGGCTTTGATCTTAATATCTTCTCTTTTTTCTTACTGTCTCTCAGGGTATTCTCCCAGGGTTGTTTTCCTATTACCACAGACAAGGTGACTTGTGGTGACCCATCCTCATGCTGTGACAAGCCACAAAAATCAATACCTCCCTTAGTTGGAGCCTCCTTTCTTCCACATGCTCACTTAATCTTATGTTTCTGATCTTATTTAATTGTTCATCTGACCATTAAAAAGGTCATAAAAAGCAACACATAACAAAGGAGATTTATTTCTAAAGTAATTCTAAAAGTACGCTTGCTTTCTCAACCAGCACTTATTCCAGGAAACTTCAGTGAACGGATAGACTTGCTCATGTCTACAGTTGCAGCAGTTCAGTATTCAGTGAGATCAGGCTAAGTTCAGTATTTTCTGACCTATGGAAATGCTCATTCAGTTACACAGACAGTGTTTAGGACCCCTGCAGTTCACATTTAAGGTCTTGGTGAGAATAGCCCAGCTTATCTGCTGGTATGGCAAATGCTGAATGGTATGAGTCACCGAGACCCCTGACACATTGCAAAAAGGCACATTAGAGGGAAACCTTTATTCAGTCTCTTGGATTCATGCAGCTTTCCTTCTTCCATCCTGAATAGGAACACAGCCAGGGCTGACTAGTGTTTCCACACAGAGTCTCCTTAAGTCATGGTCTAGACTCAGCAGTTTTGGAATGGACTGTAAATTATAATCTACTACCCAGCCCAAAGCAGACACCACAGCAAGGAACTTGGATGCTGGGACTTTTAGACCCCAATGAGATTTTGGTATTCCAGAAGGATTAAAATTCTTCCAAAGTGGATGTCTTGCATAGCCATAGCTCTATGTATCCTCAGACATTTTTTCAGAGCATATGAGTTCAATGGAAATCTGATAACTCATTACAAGCTATGGAAGCTCCCTTTCATTTGGACACTTTTCACAGCCAGTCTAACCCACTTTCTTCAAATAGCAAATGTATTTTCTTCACTCATTCCACTCTAAGTGTTGATTGTTTTTCAGTCTTTTCTTGAAGAGAAGTGTCTCTTGAAGGATGATAAACACTTGGCAGCTTTCTCCCAGGCAGTGATAGACAGAACTTCTGCGCACTCATGCAGCTTATTTACTCATAACCTGCTACACTCCGCACATTCAAAGCTCTGTCTTTGGTAAAAGCAGAAAAATAACATCTCTGTTGTACTGAAAACTTACTTTTTTTTTACTACTATTATTTTCTCGGAGGGGAGAAAACACTGGTGCTGCTTGGAAATCACAAGGGCGTAGAACAAAAAAACTCATATGACTACATATGCCAGATGCAGTCCACAAGTAGCTCCAGTATTATTAGTTGTCCTTTCAGTAACCTCTCTCTTGGGAGCATAAATGAGTGTTTGCAAGGCACCTGCTTCTCTGAGAACAGCAGGTAATTTAGCTTTCTTGGTAGTTATAAGAAGCTCCTCAGTCACTAAGTGGGGACGTATAGTCCCAGGAGTCAAACTCATCTGGAGCACAGCTCTCCTTAAAATAAGGTGGTAAGTTCAATGCAGTGCTGTATTAGACATAAGAAAAGAAAAAATGTACCATTTTCCCCCACATTCAATGTTGTCCAACTGACCACAGGAGCAAACGCAGGGAATAGTGCTCAATGAGATTATGGAGTGCTACTAAACTGTTCCAGTGAAGTTTTTTCCAGATGTGCTGAGCAAGACTTCCACTGCCATGAGCTGATTATAGAGTTCATCAAGTTGTTATGGTTCAGAAACTAAGAAACTACAAATACAGAAGTTAATGGTAGTTTTGCCATTGATGTACAAGGAAAGTGAGTAGATCCCATCTTTGCAAACCACGCTCTGCTTCCAGTCTGCCCAGCAGCATTACTGGGGTTTGGAAGTGGTATATCACCTGAATAACATTCTGTCTGTGTCCAGACTGCAGGGATGGAATATCTCCAGTGCTGGTGTAATGTCACACATGCAAACACTAGCGAGGCACAGAGCCCCAGGCCTGGCATTGTGGGTTTCACTGATGTGGCACAGCTTCTCAAACAATATCCAGCTAGAAGGAAATAAGCAGTACCAAGTGCCTGTCTGGACTGCAATGTCTGAGGTGTGCAGGAAAGGACATGCAGCTTCAGTAATGTCACTAGGGGTATGTGATTGAATCCCTCTCTGTGGACAAATACAGCTGGACTGTCCAAAAGTATTTTCAGTCTATCCTTTCCCAAAGTGTCCTCTGATCTCCTGCCTGATCTCCAAGCCTCTTGCTCTTTCCTGTAGGCTGCTCTTCATTCCTGTTCTCACCTGATATTTTAACTTTCCCAAATCCTGTTTGGAGCCAGTTCTTTTCATTGTGACAACCGATGGAAGGGACCAGCACAGCTTTCTTGCCCTCTCTTCATTGATGCCACTTTTGCTCCCTCCCAGTTGTCACCTTTGGCTATATGGATTGCTAAGACTCTGGGATGACCAAACACTTTCCGCACCAGTTCATTGGCAGCTGAATGGATGTCACTCACATGTTCCAGCCAGGGATATAAAGTCTAAAGTCAAGTAATGTTACTCTGCAGTCCATTGCTCTTTAGAGCTAAGGACTACTAGGCAGCACACAGTAAGTACTACTCTGCACAACAGTACTTAGTACAGTACTACTGTGTACTCAGTACTCAGTAAAATATTATTCAGTACAGTAGTTTGTGTCTCTCCGGCTTAGATTTGGCTAGTCCTGTGCAGAGGAACCTAATACTTCTCTGGTCATCTTCCTTCCTGTGTCCAACCAGGAGATGTTTATTATGAGATCTGGGAATCGCTGGGATGAGGGAGAGCCTCTGTTTCATGTCTATAGGAAGACTATCCAGGCCACCGAGACGAAAAACCTCATAAGCTTTGTGGTCCCAAATCAACATTTCACATTGGGCTACCTCAGCCAGCTACATTCACAGCTATCATGCTTCCACTGCATCAGGTGGCTTAACTTGGTTTGTTTCTTGCCTCTTATGACATCTCAGAAATTTTAGAAAATACAGTATCTTCTAGGTTTTTTACTGATAAAAATATTTTCTTCTGTTGCAAATTAACTAAATGTCCTCATGTCTCTCCTACAACCCAAGTTAAAATATGGAACAAATCACAGACACTTCCTGGAAATTCTAGCTCATCATTTGCTCTGAGCTGCACTTTGTTTTCCACTGGCTACTTCACTGTCATTTCTTTTAACCATGAACCTCAGGTGGTGGTGAAACATCTTGGATAAAACATCATGAAAGTTGCATTCTCACCTATTTAAATTTTTTATTTGTTTGTTTGCTTGTTTTGATGGCTCCTGCTTTCCAAAATGATTATTCTTCAAAAAATGATTGGTGGAGAGAAATTACAATTTGGGTAAACACTGAGGACTGAAAGCTTTCTTCTACTTGGAGAGAGCTCCCATTCTTCACATTCAGTGGAACTTTATTTAATCATGAAATATATGTTCAGGCATGCAAAGAAATGTAAATTCTTGATTCTGCAATTAGGGCAAAAGTCTTACTGGCCTGAGATGAATTTTAATCTACAGAAAAGCTATAGGGTTTTATTCTGTGTGTAAAACACATATAACAGCCCTTGCTTCCTCCTGTTTAATTAAAACTAACACAATGGTCTGAGTTCCTTTTATCTGCTCATTCCTTCACTGGAATTCAGATTTTTATATATTTTATATATTTTTCAATGGAAATACTTTAGACCATTCTAGGCAGACCTCCAATATTTTACTGATCCAATAAAAAGTATCTATCTCAGAGATGTTTTGGCTGTTAGATTATAACCAGGTAAAGCAGCACTGTATAGAAAAGTTGCTGAATGAAAAAGAAAGAATGGATGGTGCCCCATTTGGCATCCATGCAGCAAGCGATGTGTGATTTATTATTAGCGAGACAAGTACAAGAGTAAATCATCATCCCAAGGAGTCTCAGGCTATGGGCCCTATGACACATTTCACTTGCTTCTGCTCCCACATTCTGGAGAGGTGTGCAACCCCAAGTCCTGGAGGCATTTTGCTTGCACTATGATGAGGTGACCAAAGAGCCCCAGGAATGTGGA
>JANHGB010044856.1:15218-32797 GCA_026283785.1 Coracopsis vasa
GAGGTGTGCAACCCCAAGTCCTGGAGGCATTTTGCTTGCACTATGATGAGGTGACCAAAGAGCCCCAGGAATGTGGAGCTAAGAGTTTCTTCCTGCCACAGCCCTCCTTAGAGTGTTTTTCTCTCAAAAATCGGTAACAGGCACTTCATGTTAGTGCGATTGCATGCAAGGAGAGGTATGGAGGTGGGCTTTCTGTGCTATGTTATTTGCTTCTATGCACCATATAGGAGAATTCACTCCATCCCCAGATTAGATAAAGTGAGCTTATAAAAATTCCTGTTAACATTTATGGTAAACTTCCTACCGATTTTAATGGGACACGGATCAAGCATGAGAGTCACAAGTACCCAGAACTAGCAGTGATCTGATCTTACATTTTTGGTTTGTGCGCATGCGTGTAAATACAAGCCAGCAGAAAGAATTTTTTAGTGGCAGTAGATTAGCTCAAGCTTTACTGATAGATGAAATATAGGCATAGAATCCTGTGGCGATGAGTGTTATTGAAACCTCTACGACTGACAGAATGAAAGAAAACACAAATGTAGAAAATCAAAGTCTTGGTCTGTGCAATTACTGAATGTGTGTTAAGAACAACCACAGAGTGCTGGAGCCCAGAGCTGGCCCAAAGCTGAGCAGCAAAAAGCACAGAGGCATGGACAAACACCATAAATCACTCTGGCAGGCCTATCATTACATCTGTAGGAAAGACCACCTAGAAGGCCAGAGGGAAGGACTCACCAAGGCTGTGTCTTATGCTGGAAAGCATTATGGTTGGAGATATGCTGCTTGCTGTAGAATTGCAGCTATTCTGAACACTAATAATACTATATCTTTGCAGTTAGTATAAAGCAGGAATTATTTCCCATGTGATAGTCGAACTATTTAATTTACTAGACAGGCCTGTCATAACCCAAGAGCAAAGAGTTATGAGGTCATTTCATTATCACTTCAGTATTAAACTATCTTGATAAGCCAGTAGAAAAATTATTAGATGTGTTTTCTCACAGCTTGAAAACATTATGTCCATTTTCTTTTCAAGGAGTTGTTATGACCTCCAGTGCAGATAAGAGTTTTCCCTGATGGGGATAAAACAACTTTGTTAAATCATGCATCTCAGCAGCATTTAAACAGGGTGTTTTGGCAGAGAGAGAAAGAGAGAGGTTCCGCCTTTTCTCCCAGTGGCAAAGAGTGTATCTGACAAAAATGTAGTCCTCCTTTCTTTTTCTTTTCTGTGTTTCAAAAAGACATCTACTGTCAGCTCAATTTGTTTATTTACTTTTTTCACTGGGAGGAGGAGTCATTTATTGAAAAGTTCACTTGGGAAAAATTGAAACTACTGTAACTTGCTTGCAAATGGTCTATTGACAACCAGCAAAGTTTAAATTTCATGAAGCATCCTAATATGCCACAGAGGGCATACTAGTATTTGCAAGGATACTATCAAACATGGGCTACTGTTGGTCTTTCTTCTTGAGGTATTGGTCATGTTGGTTTCTCATAATTCTTGAAGGTAGATTAAGCCTGCTTATGGACATCTTGCCTCTCTCTACAGAAGAGAAAAAACTGCAAAATGCAGCCAAGGGAGTGTCAGTGTTAATCTGATGTTTGAAAAGTTTAATGAGATTCCTGGTGCATGGGTCATTCTTGATGCCTGTCAATAAAGTACTCTGGGCTGGGCTCTATATGGTTAAGCCAAGTGACGCTTCACATGCGTGCGTAGCAAAAGATGAGGCAGAGGTGAATATTTCCAGCATCCTCATGTGTGCATTACTCAGCAACGGCTTGTCCTAGAGTCTCATACTAATTATGACCTGAAAGAAAGGGTAAGGTGATGTGTGCTGGCTTTCTGAAGCATCAGCCTAACAGTTTTATGGCCAGTTTTTCATTGTACTAACTTCTCCATTTCAGATTCAAAAAGGAAATGCATGTGACATAGGCATCCAGCAGTTTTGCTTAGCAGTACTAAGTATGATGAGATTTTAAGGACAGTGTTTTATTAACATGGAGGTACTTCTTTTGTATTTCTTTCACCACAAGTATTGAGAGCTCCATTCAACACCAAACATAAGCTTCCCAGCTGGTGCTGAGCCCTGTGCTGCTGCAGTTCAAGTGCTAATGCTGTCACACTTAGCTAATTTAAAGCTAGCTCAGGTGTTGCTGTACTACACCAGACATCCACAGAGAGGTTAAGTGACTGGCAGTTCTTCATGCAGGAATAGAACTGCATCCTGCAGTCTATAGCAATCCATTTCACATTGGTATTGCTTTTGCCACTGGCTTTTGCTAAAACTGGGACACTGGATTAGAAAAATCTTGTCGATAGGCTAAGAAGGAAAAAATAGACACTCTGAAGAGCTTACTTAAACAATTTCCAGTTTAAAAAGACAAATCAATATGTGAACTTCTGGTTTTGTACTTCAGTGCTTAGTATAATGTTATAATGCTGCAGGTAAATGGGCAAAATGCACTAGCTAGGAGACTGTAATACCACAAAAAAGTAAAAAGAAAAGGCAGTTGAGGCCTGGAGATCAGTGAACCATCATGATTTTTCTACATCTCCATTACTAATCTACTGTGTGACCCTAAACAAGTCACTTCTCTGAGCTATCTACTTGAATAAAAGAATTTATAAAAGCCTCATTTTACACACATAGAAACAATCCAAAAAAGGTTGGAAGGGACCTCAAGGATCACCTGGTCCAACCTTTCAAGGCAAAGCATGACCTATACTAGATGGCCCAGCATTCTCTCGAGCTGAATCTTGAAAGCATCCATTGCTGGGGAATCCACCAGTTCCCTGGGGAGATGGTTCCAATGGCTGATTGTTCTCATTGTAAAAAATTTCCTCTTGTGTCCAGTTGGAATCTCCCCAGGAGTAACTTATGCCCATAACCCTTTGTCTTTTCCATGTGACTCCCTGTAGTCTCTGCCTTCTTTGTAGTCACCCTAAAAATTCTGAAACATGGTGATAAAGCATCAATGCGCCTTCTTTTCTCAAGGCTCAACAAACCCAGTTCTCTTATCTTTCCTCATATAGCAGGCACATTTACTACATTTGAAGGAGCTCTACAGAAAACAACTATTGTTTCTTTAAAGTATTTTAAAACTGCTATCCAGTTTGCTACTGTGCAAGCTTAGTTGTGTCTGTCTCAAGCACTGAAAAGCACCATTTTTATTTGATCAAAGGTGCAAATGTGTTCTCATTATGACAATCCTTGAATTTTATCAGTTATTTTTTCCATTTCTTGTTAGTATTCCTTTAAAGTAAATGGTAGGATTTGTTTGTTCAATGGTTTGTATCCATTCCTCTTTATCAAAGCAACAGTCTGAGGTGGGGAAGGGCTGCTCTGACTTGGGTAACCTATAATGCATTTCCATAGCATATGATTCCTTGAATCAGATTAAACCCTCCTGTTGTTCCATAGAAGTTGTACCTAAAGTTAGAGTCTGCACATGACAACTTCCCTGTCATATGGGTGATGGCTCAGTATTTCTTCTAAGTTTCACAGATGCCAGGAAAATAGGATTTACCTGTTTGGAGTGCAATAGGATAGTTTGAGGGCAATAGGATCTCCATGTCTGCCCCCACCATCTGCAGTGATCCTCAGGGTTGAACACAACTGATCTGTGCAGCAGTAGGGCCACTCCATTGACATCAGGCCTTGGACACTAAGTCGAATAGTTTCTCATTGTAGAAGCTACCTTTCTTAATCCCGTTCATAAATTCATCAGACCAAAATGGTCTTTGGCAGCTGCAAAATGGTAGTGTGATGCCTGAGCTGTAAATCTGGAGCCAAGGAAGAGAGAGTGGTATTAGGAACTGATGGCCCATCAGCTTTAATAACAGGGAAGCAGTTGAAATACCAGTGTTTCAAAACTTACTTCAGAGAGCAGTTGTTGGAGGGATTTCGTACCCCAAAGAATATCTGTTGCCAGCCACCACTTCCTACGTGTAAAAAGTTAAGCTGAAATTGTTCACAGTTGTGGAACTGTGTGTTTGTGGCAGCAGGTAAAAGAAATAAAATAAAATAAAATAAAATAAAATAAAATAAAATAAAATAAAATAAAATAAAATAAATAAAAGGAAAACGGAGAACTGTCTCAGAGACTTCACTTCTGGCTGCAGGGGCTACCTGGGCAGGAGCCACAGAGCAGGCTGAGCAAATTGAATTCAGCATGTGCTCCTCACCACTTCACCTGCATTCAGACCATCATGTTCCTCTTCTTGCTGGACCACCTCAAACATCCCAAACCTCAAGACAGCACCAAACAGCAAGCTCTACTTTCCTCCTCTGTCTGTTGCAAGTGTCATTCTTTTAAACAGATTAAAAATTTTTCTTCTCAAAATAATAGTGACTTGAGATTTGGGCTGGGCAGCATTAAAACTTGGAGGAGAAAGACATAGCTAAGACCTGCTGTCTAGAAATGAATACTAGACAGTGAAGAATATCTTTAGCAAGTTCCTAGCAAAGCTCCTCTTTCTCCATAAACATAAAGCATTTTATTCTATTGTAGACAAGACTTCAGTGTCATAGAAAGGAAAAAAAAAAATGGTTTTTCCTCTTTTGTTCTCAGATGGTCAGTTTTATGGTATGTGTGCCACCCTTGCTTCCTGACTGTTTGACACACCACATTAACCCTATGGCTCGATTTTCAACTGGAAAGCCAAAGGGACACACAGTGATGTGGCATTTGAGCGTAGTGGGCTCTCCTGCTTAAACTGTTTGTGGCTCCAGCATCCTTGAACCATGTGGGCTTTCCCAAGCTCCTGCCAGGAGCCTTCACACCCCCTCTTCCTGGATCTGCACTCACTGCTTCTATTCCCTTCCCTCCCTCAGGCCACTCTGTCATTTATATATGTTGTAGGGCTGGCAGCTGAAAGTGTTTATTGCTGATGTTTATCTCTGTGTACTGATCGCTGTTCTCTCCTCATGTAATTTTATTGTTTTTCTATCTTTAATGCCTGTTATTTGTTGGCAAAGGAAAGCTACTGAAAGAGCAACAAAAAGTGCTCTAGCACAGAGAAGTGCGCAGTGAAAAGAGGGATTGAATGGAGCATCTTGTTTACACTCAGCGGACAATGGCTTGCAGTCATTTAGTATGCGGCATTTTTCCCGTTGCTCCTTTTCAAAAGCACATCTCAGCAAGGAGCCTGGCAGGGATGTGGCAGCCTGGCAGGGATGTGGCAGCCGCTCCAGGCTGTGGGGTGACCATGGACCCTGGCAGCAGCAGCCATGGGGTCACTTAGCAGGAGCACGGTGACCAGCAGCAGCAACACCCCCCAGCACTCATAATACATGTTATTTAGCTAATGCTTTAACATGTGGGTTTGCTCTCTACTTACTTGTACGTATAAGAATGGCTCCAATTCGGAAAGCAACTCTGGACAAATTTTTCATGAGGTCTGACCTCCAAAAAGTCATCAATGTCAAAAAGGAGAGAAACTGAGGGCAAAGGACAACGCAGCGCCTGATAGAATGGGAAAATGTACTGCCACACAGTTGGGACTGGTGTTTCTGATAAGGAACGACAGACACAGAACCTCATTATAGATCTTCATCTGAACAGCTTTTGAACAGCCATAGGGTGCAATGGTTGAACCCAAACCTGATCTTCCTTGAACTTTCAAGGTATTTGGTTTAAGACCATCTCTGATGTCAAAAGCCTCATTGATGTTTTGTTCAAAACCTTTTGTTTAGTCTCATCGCTGTTGGTCACTTCAGCCATAATAGTAAATCTTGTGTGCTTAACTGCAAACAGAGTTTGCAGCAAGAGTGTCAGAGCACATTGCAAGTTTGACACATAGGTGGATCAGAACATTTTTTGCAGATGTGGTGGAAGACAGAAAAAGAAAGTCAGAAAACGGTACTGGAAATTATTATGCAGTGACAGACAGTGTTGAGCTACTTTGTTTAACACTGTTCGTACCATGAGCTCTAGCCTGCTGCTGATGTAAACATTTGGGCATATCCTTAGGACGCAAACAGAAATGGAAATCACAGTTTATACCAGTGAAGATGATACATTTCCAGTAAAATTCCCGGTCTTGCTTTCTGTTTGTTGGAAGGTAAATTTCAGAATGAGAAGTAACCTCACAGCAGAGTGTACTGAACCTTAAAGTTATCAATACCAGCTTATTGTCTAGAAAAGTCTTGCCCTGGCTCACGCCGCAATTTCTTGTTAGGCTCTTGTTAGGCTTTTTATTTTCTAACACTTTTATTCATCAACTTTATTCTGAATCCCTGATCCAGCCAGATGCTGTTGTAGAGATTGAACCAGAAGCCCTGAAAATGTCTACTCTCCTTTAACAATGCATTTAAGTACAGGATTGATATTGAGCGTATTAGTAATTTCATGGGTAACAGTACATCAACTTAAGAAGTCTTGGCCATGATTCAGCAACATATCCCTATTCAGCAAAACATTTAAGCATGTACTTTAAATTCTATGGACTTCAACAAGATTTAAGCCTGTATTTAGGAACCTAAACATTTAAATAGGTTTTTTCCTTATTTCACAGCAGGAATTACTTACTTAGCCTTTTAGTAACTTAAGATGGAAAAGACATCGTAGTCCATCTGCAAGCATGAGAGAGATTAAACAGGCAGGTGACACAGAGCTAGGATCTAAGTGAACTCACCTTCATTTCACTCCAGGGGTAGGAGTCTGAAGCATCTCTTCCTGAGTCTTCAAGTCATCTCTTCATCATCCAAACACCCCATTTATCAGAAGGCTTCATGTGTCTCCCAAGACCTTGATATAAGCAGGATTTTATTGTCAAAGCCATTTGAAGTTGAAGAGAAGCCATTTCTCACTTTTTTAATAAATAGAGATACTGTTTATATGAATAAAAGTGAAAAGCACTTTCCCTAGATACTTTTGAAGCTTCCAAAAATAGTCCTAACTCTCAGCCAAAGTTACTGTTGCTGAGCTTCCCCAGGAGAGCACCAGTACATGGTACTGCTGTGTGAAATATTCTCACTGCCAGTTAAACTGGTGAGAAATCACGTTTTGGTGGTTTTGTAATAAAACAAAATATTTTGTGGCCTGGCCCCTAATTCTTGGCTTATTCCTAAAGAAACAAAAGGCTGTTTCCATAGTTACAAAAATAGGGAAACATATCTGTAAAAAATTAGGCTGCAGTCTAAAACTGAGAAATTTCACAATTTGCCCATAGTTAAGCAGTGATTTGATCTGCAAAGAGAGCTTTGTTATGTTTGCAGTAAAACAGTGAACTGTTTGAAAGACATGTTTTCCTCTTGATCAGATTTGAAATGTGTATGTGGGCAGTTTTCACAGAAGTTACTGCAGAATCATGCTCTGTCACAGGACCTAATCCTGCAAGGTGCAGAGTGCTCTCAATTCCCTGTCATATTAGAAAGAGGGAAGTCACACAAAACCTATTTTTTTGTATCAGAAAGAGCTAGATTTTGGACTTGCTTCTGCATTCCTTACCTACCTGAATAACCACATAGGGCAACCAGATAACAGAGTAAGAGCTGTGGTAATGGATCATTTACTTTTGACATAGCAATAACTGTGAATAGGAGAGCCATTCGGACAAACACTAAGGACAAGGGGATGCAGTCAGTGATACTTGCTTATTATTTTCTCTAATGGAGAGGCTATTTACAAGCTAAGCAGTCTTTAAGGCTCAGTATGTATAATCTCTGAAAATATTAAGGATATCACTATAGTAAAGTAGAAGGTGATCTGCTGAGCACCAGCCATCAATTTGTTTTGAATGGCATCACTTCCAATAGTAGGTAGTCATTGGTAAAACTATGTGAGGCTTTATTTTCAAATATCGTACTTACTTACTCTCTCTAGAAAATGTAGCTTTATGAATGCACATGTGAATACATAACTGTTTGTTAAGCAGGAATTTATTCTGGTGTTTTAAAGCATGTCTTTAACATAGCGATGTGAGCTTCTATGAATGCGTAAGAAGCATAGAAGTTATCAAATTATAGCACCTTCATGAAGCCCCAGAGCACAGCAATGGCTACCCTTTAGAAACAACCCATGATTACTTTTTTCACAGACATAATGGTTGCTTAGGGTAGAACAATGGCTGCATACTTGTTTTGAAAGAACATACAGCCTGGGATATGGGAACCATTTCTTCCAAACCATCCAAAGATCTTATGAAATAATTTCACTCTTCAATTCTGCTTAATTATAAATGGGGTTTTGTTAGAGCTGTTTCATCATAACTAGGTTCCCATGCATGCTTCAGCATGCAACTGTCACTTCACTTGTCACTAAAGGGAAGCCCTTTTTATGGAGTAGAAATCTCCATTATTGCTATCAGCTTCTGCCCTGTACAATAGCCTAAGAATTGTTTCTAACTCTATTGCCACTTCATATTCAGGACTCTCCTTCAGTAATACGCATCAGTGCATTTTCTATTAGCACTGTGGATGGTAAAATCTAGTATTATAGCCAGGGTCACTTACACAATTCATTTACTGTCAACGTACAGATGCTTGAATGTTCAGTCATTTCTAACACCCAAGAGAAAACACTGTGTTATAACTGGACTTCACGTTAACTAGCTTAGGTCCTGTTTTTCCACAGGCCAGGTTTGGAACAAGCACTCAGCGCTTGTCTCTTGTGTCCTGTTGACTTGATACAGACATTTCTCATTGAGGCAGAGTAATTAGATTTGCTCTTTAGTACTTTGTAAGGTAAAACAGAGGTTCTGCTTAGATGGGTATGTCAAGCCTGCAAGTACAGTAAAGCCTGCATCAGGTGCTAACTGCCAGCATATTTTAATCTAGTTCAGATATTGTGGATTTATTTATAAGTGTGGTGAAGCCAGGTACATCTATACCAAGCTAATAAAAGAGAAAAGCCAGATATTCCCTCAGCTTATCTTTATCAGATTCTTAAGAAAAAAGATAGGAGCTCAAGCAGCACATCTCACAGTTTAGTGCAGTGAATTGCCGAGCCAAGGTGGCTTTGGCAAATCGTGCCCAAGTGGCAGTTTTTGCTATCAGCTGAGCTGCCACTCAAATGCCTCCGGTGATGGCCATCTGGTAGCATGCTTTGAGGAGAGAGCCTGCATCCAGAGGTTTAAAGGTCAGCACCAATACCTTGACTCCTGCTGTCAGCCAACACACCTCAGACAGCGCTGGTGTTATGTGCTGCCAACTGAAGATCTGATTAATATGTGACTGCTACATTCCAGACTTGCTTCAGACTCTGAATGGTCTCAAGCGATAACCTGAAGAAAAGCATATTACAGGAGGCTAATCTTGAGGTGACAAGACTGTGAAGAAGCATAGCAAGTTCCATTTAAAAGGATTCTTTTTTTATTACAGGTGGATCACAAATTGTGCGATGGAAATTAAAACGTGTATGCACCGTTTGAACTGCATCATGTGTGAGTGACGGCCATTGAGTGCATTGAAGTGATTTGCTGTTAGACATTCTGGGGATGAAGCAAATAGCATTTCATTTTTCTACAACTGCTACAAATTTGCTTTGCTGTACCTACAGTTTCTTCCTCTTCTTTTTCAACCCACTGTCAAAGGGATTCTGATTCTCACCCTGGACAACTAGTGAAACGTTCTGTTTCATCTTTCCTGTCTGCAAGATGGAGATCGTGTTTGGGTGTTGATAGCAGACTGCTGCTGTTGTTCCAGCCAGTTAGTATAGACACTCAGAAAATAATACATTAAGTCCACTCAAATAGACTTATATGTTGCCCACAGCAGTAGATGAGTTGTGTATAGAAATGTGTATCTTACGTTACATGCAGATTTTTTGGAATATAATGTCCCACTAATGTTGGCTAGACTCCCATATTCATCAAAGGTCCCTGACTTTTACAAGATAAATGGGGATTTAAATTCTAGGAAGCAATTTGCTGGTTGCATGAAAATTAATGAAAATCTTGCTGCTTCAACAGTGGTAGACGGAATGGTGGAAAAGATATTTAGCTCTGGGACTAATTAATAAACCGAGGGGGTTTAATGCTTTGGTTAGAACTGAGCCAGAGATTAATTTGGCCCACATTACATATCCTTTGTGTAATGAAGTATATAAGATCCCTTATAATACAGTGTTGTAGGATTCTTATACATACAAAACAGGGCTTCACCGGTTTCCAGTTGCTCAAAATTGAGTCTTTTGCAGGGATGGTAGCTGAAGTATGGTGTGTCACTTTGGCTTTGTATTGAATTTTGTCTATGGTTTTATTTTTCTCTATAACATACACTTTATGACCATAATCTTTTACCCTTTCTAATGATGAGTAGTATCTTGTCTTATTGCTTTCAACAGAGCATTACACACAGATATCACTTCAAGGCTGTATAGCTGACAGAATCCAGTCCTCAAACAGGAACTCTAGTTAATCATAACTTAAATGTTTGGAGAAAAATCTGCAAAATGCCAATTTGTTTCCAAGGTTCTTTGCCTTGTTAGAAGGGAGGCAATAGGAAAGAAACATGATTGTTTGCTCTAGAGATCCTGCCCCCCAGTGGCAACAAACCGTAGCCAAAGAGAAGGAGAGGAACAGAGGCAGAGGAAGAAAAAGTCAATTTTCACAAAAGCAAAAGATTGTGCCAAAATTAAGTGCAGCAATATAGCTGTTGCATGGCATTAGGTAAGATCCTTTGGTTATGTCTACACTCATGAAGCATGGGCCAAGGCACACTGTGAAATTATCTGTGGCACATTGTGACACTGCACCCTCCTAGACAATTCATAGGCATGTTTTGGGGTATAAACACAGACTAGGAATCATTTCCAGCAGGTAATTTGAAAATGGCCACCCTGTTTTGGCTGAAGTCTTTCACCATCTGTATGGACACAAAATGCCAGTCATTTTGGTATCAGGAAATGGGCAATGGTCCATTTTATTATAATTTTTAATTAACATAGAGTTACTCTATACTTGTTATTCTATGTCTATACTAATCAGGTTATTAGTATAGACATAGCCTTAGAGACCAGTCTGCCTTACTTCATTCATTCTGTAACATAAGGATAATAATGTTTGTCTACCCACCTGCTTAACAAGGATGCTGTAAGAATCTATACTCTGTTAATGGTAAAGCATTGATGATTTGGGGACAGGAGGATGACACATTAAATAGAACTTAATACTTTTCATCTACCTTTGGCATTGCTTATAAGTATGCTAACAGCAGCACTTCCTGTCTAGAACACAGTAATTTTTGTTCTCTGTTACTGGGTGAAAGGGAAGGGCCCTGGTTAAACTCATTAGGCCCTCTAAATGAGAAGTAATGAATTTAAGAATAGCCTTTTTACTCTGCTGGACAACTGCTACACAACTAACTCCAAAGGATATGGCATAGTAAGTCTGACTTTATGAAGGGTCTAACACATAGGCCATGGGCAGAGGGATAGGCATATGCATATCCCAATATACAGTAAAACCTGCTCATGTGAAGGTCATATAACAAATATTAGCTATACAAAATAACAAGTTGGCTATCAACTGTCCCTAGGGTCAACATTTTCCAAGACCTTATGAAATCAAGTTGGCAGGGTATGAAAGGTACATTGTTGCTCCCACACGTCTCATGCAAAACTTCAGGAAATTGCATTCATGTCTCTTACACCAACACTCACAAATGAGATTCACTTTTTCAGTGCAAAGACACTCAGAAAGACATATTAAAAACTGCTATCCTCATCCACTCTGAGATTTCACAGTATTAAGTATTGTCTGGAACAGTGAAACCAAGAATATTGGAAAAACACCAGGAAGAAAAACACCAGGAAGAAGAAGAGGAGAGGGCAATTTGTCTGATGAAGATGAGAGAAATAGAAGAGGAGCAAGGCAGCAGGTCAGTCTGCGCAGACAGGCCCAAGAGAAAAGCTCTGGGTTGCCCTGTGTCTGAGTGAGAAGGACAGGGCTTCTCAGGAAAAAGAAGGCAGGAGGAGCTCCAATAGGAGCATAGAGTGTGCTCATGCTTTGTGTGGAAGCTGGGGGGAGAAAATATGAGATGTTAACATTCCAGAAAAAGCATCTCAATTTCCTGGTGTTGTTGGAGGGCTTAAATGTCCTGTGGGCTCTGCTTTTTTTATTTATTTCCTTTTCAACATCTTGTATCTACCTCTACTAGGGCTTAAAGGAAGAGCAAGCCGAACACTTCCCTATCCCAATGCCCACAAATATCACAGATAGTGAGAGGAAGAGTCCCTAGTGCAGAAGAGATTATGTAGAGTAGAAAACACAGGCAGTTTGTCCTGTGTCCCTTCTTTAACCAGCTCAGGGAACTAATGCTTTCCTTAATTCAGTAATCATAACTTCACAAATCCCCTAATGTGGATGCTGCCTTGCTTATTTTTGGATTTTGTCCTTTTAATCTAACCTTTTCAGGTAACTTTGATGGTCCAGCAGATGACTTGTGTGTATTCCACCACTAGAAAGCACTGCCTGAAAATTATTAATGGTATGATCTTGTTCAGCTTTGGTGTTTTTTTACTTTTGCACTGAAGCAGACACAGAGTCCTTATATTGCAAATGATGATACTCAAATAAGGAGCAGTATTGAACCACTGAAGCAGGGAGAAGACATTAACTTAAACTGCACCAGCTTAGCTGGTGATGCACATACACTTATACTGCATAAAAAAAGGGGTCTCTGCCATGTGACACTAGGGTAGATATGGTTAATGTATACCCAATTAAAATCACTGTCCCAGTCCAAGGACTACTTATACATGAGAGAAGTTTAGGTCTCGAACTGTGCTTTAATGCTGAGGTGTGGACAGCTGCCAGAGGTAGCTGGAAAGTGCAAACCTGTTCCTCTGATGATGCTTGGAGGTCTCTGTGCACTACAGATGAAGTTCTAGCAGTCTAAATGAATACTCAAGTTCAGCTTCAGTGATAGAGTCTAACACAGAGTACAGGCAAAATCTGTGGCTTAGAGGCCACATGAGGTTATAGTACTTGTGTCACTCTTCAAAAATCTATTAACTATAAAATTTTTCATTCCATAGAAATGCTTTAGGAAACTGATTCATCATGAAGACTCTGCCTAATGCACATAAAGTAACATGTACCTCCTGTTGCTGCTGCTATGTTGATCGATTACCTCAATCTATTAAATTGCCTGTGTCCTAACAGAGCACTCTGCTTTACCAGAGCATGCAAGCTGGGACAGCCAGGTTCAGAAATCATTGTGTGTTTTGTGACAGTGCTTTTCTTGTTTGGCGTTTTTTATGGAGTCCTGATTAAGGAAAAAAAGAATAAAATAATAAAATTTTACTGATTCAAACACTGGGTTTCCAGTCACAGGCAGGCACCTGGGGAACAAGCTAAAGAAACTGGTTTATAATTGTCATTTGCTGATGGCAAAGCTATGAAACAAAGCGACAGTGCTGGGTGTTCAGCCAACTGCTAACTACAGCCATGCTGAAAAGAGGCAGAACCACAAGAGCCAGGCTTAATTTGCACACCGAAGGAGGCCACTGAGAATGGACTGAGGGAAATTCGAGAAAAGAAAATGCTATGATTTCATTTCACAGCCTCACTGTAAAAGCAGCCTAAGGAGTCACTGCTGAAAGTCAGCTTTGCCTGGTTAGTTTTACTTGTTGAACTAAGGGTGATGTAGCTCAGGGCCTGAGTGACAGGAAGAGAATGGTTTAAAAGGTGACTCACTACCTTGTTTGGGAGCAGAGGTGAGCACTCGCTAATTATGGCGAATATGAAATTAATACCTAGACAGCCTCTTTGCTGCCTTTTAATAATAAATACGAGTACTTCTTCTGGTGGCATAACACTGCATATTTGAATCAGCTGTCCTATGAGGAGCTTATGCTTTTTCCCTGGCATTGGAAAGACGCTGCATAATCATCATGTAGGAATACATGCTCTGAGCTTCTGTGCTTCCTGCTTCTAACAGACACAAAAAGGAACAATCAAGGCTAATTATGACTGCTAGTAAAGAAGGGATTCATGCCTTAAGGCCTCTGAGCACTTAGCTCAAATATAATTAAAAACAAGAGTTTAAAGGAAAAGAGCAGCCTGATCCAGTAAGCAGACTGAACATAAATTTATCCTGTCCATCTAGGTAGATAAAACCTTTCCAGAGTATCTGAATATGCTTAAAGTAAATCCCTAGTAATCTACAACACCCCTAAGTACCCTTTATCTCTAGCTCCATGCAGTTCATAGGGAAGAAGAAAGGAATCTGGGCTGCTTGTACGTGTATGTGGTAAGACCATATTTAAAAATCACTCCAAGTCAACTGTATGGCTTCAGAATCACACCTTCTCAGGGTGACACCATGCCAGCACTGGCTTGTCATTCAACTCATCTGATCTTAATCACCACAGTAAGAGGTAGGTCAACATGCACCACCACTCATTTGATCAATATTATTTTCAGGTTTACATGCTATGGTTCTGAACTGTGTTTGCTGGCAACACTATTAGCGGCAGCTACTTAATGCAGCTTTCTAAGCAGTGCCGGCGTTGCTGATTCATGGCCAGGATGCTGCATGCCATCATCCAGGCACACTCTGTGCCACCAGAGGTCTGCAATGGCAGACCCATGCACAATGCATTACAGCAGTCTACTTCAGAATTATACTAGATGTGAAGTTCTGTGATGAGATGTGAAGGCCGTGTTTTCTAACAGTTTCAAGTTGAAAGAAGTAGTTTCTGATCATACTTGAAATTTGTTCCCATATTCAACTGGTAGATAGGGGAAACAAGACAAAGAAAACTGTTTTGAATGCCAGAATCCCCCTTTCATCAAACCAGTTGCAACAGTAGGGATGCCATCATACAGGTGCCAGCCTTTAGATATGCTCCTCCTTAAGCCATTTCTTAGATTCATCTGGTTGACTTCAACTGCTTAACCCCCACTGCTGGGTCTCAGGCAGGTGGCAGAACACTCCAGAGAGGAATCGATCCTATCCAGCCTAGCTAATTGGTGCAGTCAGGTCATCAATATCTCATGGTTATCAAAAGCTATCTAGCAGATATGGTATTACCTTTATTGAAAGTTGGGTCTCAAAGTTATCCCAGTCATTAGCTTTTCTTTGCTAGGCTTTGGTCTGAAACAAAAAAGCCCACAAGACACACTGTCTTTTGTCCAGACACTTCTGGAATTATTTACCTTCTGTTTCCTGATTGTGTAAGTAACCCACAGTTACCTCCTGTGAATCTGGTCATGATTTGTACAGCAAAAAGTGACAACTGGCATAGTTTAGATAATCTGACTTTCTGTCTTATCTGAAGGAAACATGGCTGGACAGAATTCAACCACCCATTGAAATCTGTATTTAAATTTCAAAAATGCTCTCTGAATACCAGAGACTTTGTAAAGATGCATAACTGTGATCTCTAATGTGTGCATCTGCACTATCAGAGCATTTGCATACCATAAGTAACATATTGAGGTTCTTTCCAGTATTTGGCTGAGGGTTTGGTGCAATACTGTGAATACATTTCCTAGGAAAAATCTGTTTGCTGGTTCTTCCAAAGTTCTTTTTAAGAACTGGCAGAAATTCTTCAGAAAATTAGATGGTGATATAGAGAGATTGTCAAATAGCATTATGTATGTTGTACCGACCTGTACTGGGCATAGACAAAAAGTCAATCTTCAGAGCTGTCAGAATTAGTCATTAGAACATTATTCAGAGAAAACTAACATATTGGATGAAAAAGTTTGGAAGAAAGGCCTATGTTTCTTAAGGATAATCAGCAAATTTGCTGGCATGGTTGCATATGTTTATCTTCATTTCCTGTGACCATTGTGTACATTAAATGATGTAAAATTGAACACCTAAATAATCATCTGCATGGCTAATCTTGTCTGATGAGTACAGTTTCAGACCTACCCCTTCAGCATATAAAAATGTTTGCCTTAGAATGTACCTTCCCAAACCACTTGGGCACCTCCACAGACTAGCCTATGACATACATGTCATTTTGGTTACTCTTTATAAAACTTAAAAAGTAATCATGATGGTAAGGGGTATCTGTGACTGATGTGCTTATTAGACCTTTCTTCTTTTAATTAAAAAAATCTCAATAAAAATGGTGTTTAAAAACCACCAGGGACTTTCCTTGTCTGAGTATTGTAGCTCCTCTTACAAAGACAGTTCAGCAACCACACAGATAACTATTTAAAGAAAAAAAAGGAAATAGCACATTTAAGGCAAGAGGAAAATAAGCGTGATTGATCTGAACTTCTCTTTTTCTAAAATTCAAAAGTTTGTCCTTCCCATATTGTTCAGGAAAATGTACCTGTGTGCAAAAGTACATGATGCCAATTGGTTCTGAAAGTAGAGTTTATCTGCAAACACTTCTGTGGGAGAAGACAATGACAAATATTCCCCGTTACTCATCAGTATAGAGCTCTTGCTGATTGTCAGTGCAGTTTCCTGAGCTATCACAATTCTGTTGGTCAAAGACATATTTCCAGAGTACCATGTATCTGTTTCTGTACTTAATTTAGTACTGAATATTTAAAGCTAGGGGATGAGTTAAGTCTGAGAGTGCATTTTCTCCTGCTGGCATTTATGCTAGACCAGAAAAGGGGGGGGAGGGAAGCAGAAAAAAGAAACCTTAACCTTTTAGTATTTAAAAGCAGTATTTTAAAAGCAAAATTAGAGAAACACAGTTAACAGAAATAACCAGGGGAATATAACATTTAAAATGAACTAAAGGAAGCAGATTTAGTAATATCTTTCAAAGACAGTGTAAAGTCAACAGAGTTGCAGTATGTATCTCAGTATTGCATTTTTGTGGTAATATTTTTAATAGGTTTTCTTATGGCTCAGACTCTCATTTTCCCCAAAATTCACCATATGGGGAAGAGTCAGGGCACTGGCAGATAAAGATTAGACCCATAAAGTATTAAATCCAGCTCAATCAAATTTTTTGTTGGATCCAAACTCTTTCGTGTCTAAAGATAGTTCTTGCATCTAAACACTTTCTTCCAAATCTCCCCTTAGTGGCATAACTTGGGTGCGATACAGGTACCAAGGGGCTGGTTTCTTTCCACCTTTACTGTTGGAAATGTTCCATTTCACACAAATTATAAGCTACTATTGGTCTAGAAATTGAAGTAGAGGGAAGAAAGGAGGGAGAGAGAAGACACCCTAACTCTCTAGCCCACTACTGGGGAAATAGAACAGTTCATAGTTTAAAAATCTCCTCAAATAAATACTTAATTATTGATATTAAGTGATGGGAGATGATGAGAGAGATTTATCCCATATTACCCAGTAGCCTGGTCATTCAGGAAGTCACCTAGAACACAAAAGACCTTGCTCAACTCCCTGTTTGAAAGCAAAGATATGAAATTGTGAGAGGGAGGGTTCAGATTCAGGTACCTCAGCTAGGAGGCTAAGTTAGGCTCTAAGAACTCTAAATAAGGGCTAAATTAGAAGTACCAAGTTAGCAGGTATCCTCGAGAAACTCAGCTGTTGGCTTATTTTAAGATGGGTCTTGGTGTTTTCCTGAACTCTTAGTAACTAAGAAAAGGTTACTTAGACAAATATTTTGCTCAGTGCTGGAAACCCATTTTTTAAAACACATACCTCATGAAATACATGCACCATTAAAAATGTTTAAACAAA